>CM030374.1:15731310-15849733 GCA_003604175.2 Clonorchis sinensis
AAGGTCGTCGTCTCCGAACGACGAGACAAACAAAAATAATCGATGACTGGGTGTGGTCGATGACCGGGTATCAGCTGCCGTGGCTAAAATTGTCAACAATTCAAATTGCCTGACAGAAGACGATAAACACAAGAGAACGAGTGGCTGACAGCTAGTTCCACCTCGGACTGCACGTTGATCTAAAAGTGCAAATGGGCAATTCAGTCGCTGTTGTGAACAGGAGAGTAAACTGCACGCTCGAACTGGATTCGAACCTGTTTTTAATCGTGTTACCCTATTTGATAAAGATCCACTCCAATAACCTCATAACCCTCAAGGTTTGTTCTTAACTTAGAGTCACTGGGAAATAACGAATTGGATAAAACGAATAGTTTTAATCCGGAGCTGTACGTGCTCAGACTGTTGGCTAAAAATACTAAAAATCGATTGCTACACTAAGTTCAAAGGATAAGCTGAGCGTTTATGCCAGAGCGCTGTACGGATGGGTCGTACATGGGTCGTACCTGCGATTTGAGTACAAGATAACGAACACCTTTTACTTTGCTATCCAAGATCCGTGTGGCGTAGCAACGTGGAATAGAAACCTGAGCCAGGAAATCCCTTCACTCCGTTTACTTGCAGGCTGTTGAAATCCTTTTTCTTAGGCAATCCTTTCTCAGGCAATGATCTGAATAATATCAGGATTCTGAATAAGGATACACCAGTGTAACGGTGTGTACTATTGAGGGAACCGTCTGCAGTTTGAAACATAGCGCCAACAGTTGAAAATTATTGACATACTCGAATTTTTTCCTTTTAGTCGTCTCAAACATTCAACCACAGTTAGAAATCAAATCTAAAGACGTCAAGTTCATCCATCATTATGTAAATGAGTCTTTTGCTACCGGGTCCGATGTCTTGTAGCGGCTTTGTTCACGTTTCGCACCAGGTGACACCTCATTCGCTGGCTTCTCATGCCGGTCAGAAAGATGTTTTCGTCTGGAGACATCAAGGTGGCTGATGGATCCACAATTAATTAGCGGAAGCCAGTTTGACAAATGAAAACTGGCTAACCAAAGGTCGGACTCAGACCCAGTCCCATCCGTTCGACAGCAGGTTTCGAATTTGGTGTGCAAATTGGCCGCGGCCTGAAAGCATGTTATTTTTTCGGTAAGGTCACAGCCGACGTGTGTGGGAGTGATCTAGCCAGAGTTTGACCAGTGGTGGCGTTTTATATACCATTATCTGCACGTAAATCGTGGAGTGGGAACTGTGCGCTTGGTACTTCAATGCACTTGACCGTGCATGCCACTATTGAGTCAGTCGCAATTCCCGAGGTTTGGTTGTCGTTGAGTTCCGTGTGGCCAATGTGTAAAAGCCCTTTGCCTGATCTAAACCCAAAAAATGATTGTCGAAGGGCACACACACAAATCGCAAACCTCTGCCAGCCTCACAAAAATTGTTCACTGAGCATACATAAACAGTACACTCGCACTAGGGACTAACGTTCGGCCACTTTGCAAATAAGTTTAACCTGTTTCAGAGATTGTTTGGCTAGCTCTTTCCTTTCCCTTTTTAGGCGGACTGATTGAATACTGACGACTCCATCATCTACTAACCGATGCCAGTTGCAAATTAAAGCCTGCTTCAACGGGGTACCCATGCTAGCTGTTAGTAGTCGCAAAGGATCCATCTTAATTTAGGTTTTACCAAGTGGGCTGAGGCTTTGTGAACAGCTGGCAGTGAGTCACGCCCGAATCACTTGAAGCGGGTCGCTTTCCCAACACTGTTATCCCACAAAGTAAGCTAGGTCAGTCCTGGCATAATGACGAGAGCCATTCATTTAGAAAAAACAGCGGATTGTGTTCTTTTTTCAGGCAGTCCACTTGGTCATGCATTTAGAAAAAAACAGCAGATTGTGTTCTTTTTTCAGGCAGTCCACTTGCTTACATGTTTCCTGTTCAACAGCCAACATTTCTTTTCTGGCCACTGGCTCACCCGTAGTTTTCGAACGATTATTCGTTGGCTTTTATGGTTTGTTGAAGGCTGAAATTTTGGTGGGCCAACATGTCAGTTTATGTACAAATGTTCTTGATGCGACCTCCTCCGCCTCCTCACTCAAGTTTCGCTTGGTTGGTGGTGTAAATGTATACGCAACAAACTGCTTCCAGAAACTTCATAATGCACTCAAAACTTCTCCCCTTCCCTTCTGGGCACGACAAGTAAAATTAGCTGGTTGATTCAAAAGTTCCACTCAGCTAATTCTTTCAGTTGCATGCGCATTTAGTTTTCACAGCAGACTAAATTGAATCCAGCCAAATTCCTCTATCTGTATGCCACCTAGTCCCAAACTGAAAAAAGGTTTTTATACAAATTTTTAACTATTCGCATTCTTCGACCAAGCTCGTGAAACATCCACCTGAAAAGAATCCCATTTTGTCTGCCTTTGTTTTATCAAAGTACTTTTACCGAAAAGAACGCCGTATGTGGATCATACGCATTCAAGATCTCTGACGTCTCAGGATTGAGAAACTCTTCAGTTCATTCGTTTATGCATAGTTCCTGCAACACTACGTATTTGTACATCCCCTGCGCGTAGAGGCCACGTCTCTGGCCCATAAGACAGTGTGGATCGCACCATCGCAGTGCCCTTGACAGACAAACAGACGTCGCGTCTGCACCGTGAGTGTAGGGGCTTAGGAAGGGCCGTCCTGGCATTCCCGATGCAGGAACTAATCTCGCCCCCAGCAGTTCAACGGGTATGTATGCAACTGATCATAGGCACAAATTTAGCTACCACCAGGATTGGCTCGTCTGTAAGTATGAGGTTTGGGTTTGATCCCATCCAGTCTTGTAGCAGCAATTTACAGGTAAGAGGGGGAATACCAATCCGCACGGGAGAATTATTTAGGGGTACTTTAAACTGCGTGCATCTTTGAAGGATCGGAACCAAGCAAATCAATATCGTCCGCATACTGTGTCTATGGACGAACTCCCCGGGACACTTTCGTTCCACGAGATTTCAGAGGCTGGCAGAGAAATTTCAAGCAGCACATCGATAACAAAAGTTGAAGAGGAAAGGCGAGAGAGGAAAACTTTGTCCTATACCGATGGACGTGCTGAACTCAGCTCACAAGTTGCATACCCGTGAAGGGAGAAATGTCCTTCGCCGTAAAATGATTCATTGATAAACACGAACTAAGTGGTTACAAGCCATTAAGTACGGAAGCAAATACCTTATTTGCACAGAGTTTTTGAGGGATGGACATTCTCAAGCTTCCTCTTGAACTTTCCTAGACGTTCGTTGAGTAGTAAACAATAACGAGTGAACACGAAAAAGCGGCTCCATAATTTCTGTAGTAAACGTCATTTTCCATCGGATGCGGGGGCAGAGCTTGGACACCAGACCGGACACTATTCGCTTGATTCACCCGTAATATGCACTGTATGCACTGTTACACTCGTATGCGCACATAGGGTGACACGCAGTGTTCTCAATGGATATAAATTTAGAAGGAACATCTCTGGTTACCAAACACTGCCGGGGTTTTTGACGTTCTGCGAGGACAAAAGTAGCCTTCAGATCCAGAAGGACGATTAGCGTGGGACGTTTGAAAGAGTAGCGCTGTTCAATAACTTGTCTCAAAGTGAATACATGGTCATGGTCAATACATCCCCGGCCAAGACGAAACACCTTTTGGTTTTCACGAACCTGTCTCTCCCTATAATCGACTAATCTGCTCAAAACAGCCTCAGAGAGCACCTTTGATGTGAAGGATACCAGGCCGATTTCACAATAATTTTGTACGGTTTTCTTGCACCCCTTTCGAAGACTGATATCACAGTCGAAGCACCCTATCCCATTGGTATTGTGCTCCTATTCCAATTCTTCCTAGTAGGGTCGTCAGGATGCACGTCAGAACTGATGACCTTATTTGAAGAGTGTGGGGTGCAGATCTTCAGGGTCGAGGGATTGGTCGTTTTGGAGAGATGATATTTCACGTTTGAATCTATTGCTGACGGTCGGTTGGTGGTGATGTTTTACTCAGGCTGTTTGGGTTCTTCCAGTGACAGTGTTGAAGCAGGCCGGATAACACACCTTTTAAGCTGCTCAGCTCATTGCTCAAGACGACGGTTTTGCGAGTGAACTGTTGTTCCGTCTTTTCGCATATTGCTTCCTCTGACACGTCTTCTTTTAACCAGTTGATCAAAAAGGCGCTAAAACAGGGCGCGTCGTTGCCTGCAAAGAAAGGCTTTTACACCTCCTGGGCCTTCACAATCCACCAGCGTTTTTTGTCACTCTTCGAGCTCTTTTCCTTTTCCAGCATTTGAGAAAAATGGTGTAAGCCTCCATGCCAATTCCCCTCTGCTACATCTGAATCGAAAGCAACCGTGTTCTTCTGGACAAGCCGTAAGCTCCTGTGGCGTCCAAAAACTGACGTGCATATCAACCGTGCGGGAAGGAGAACTCCAGATTCTGTAACGACGCCGCAGCCCCGACTCAAAATTGCTGCACTTATCACAAAGGTTTCCGAGAAGCTGGCTTCGGATCGGTCATCCAGTAGGAACATAATTTCGATGGCGCCCTTTTGGATCGCGCCAAGCAAACGCCTGGTCCAGAACTCCACGGAATCAGTCCATGTCTTGCTTCACCGCGACTTGGATTGATCTGTGTATACGCTTCAAAGCTGTGCTCAGCAGGAGACGAAAAATACAACTTCACCAAAATTTATACCAAGGTTTGGTCAGTTCCGAAACCGACAGACCTCTTCTGCTGAAGGATTTTGTTGCGCTTGTCAACCGAGACTGTGACTAAGGCTAAATATTCGCTGACACTATGGTGTCTTGGTGACAACAGTGACCGATTTTTCAAACCAAGCACTATCAACTCGCCTACCATCAAGAACACTAGATCCTGTCTCAATGAATAGCATTCCATTAAACGTGCACGTCCACCAACCGGCTACTCAATCGTTCTTGAGCAGGACGTTCAGTAGTTGTGTGTTACATGAGCGATGCGAGGAGCTGACTGTGGGACAGACCACCAGCCTGTTCGAACGGTGGACACCTTCTAGTTTGCAATTTACACAGTACAAGCTCCACCAACGTAACATGCCTCAAATATCCGAAAACCAAGTTGATGTACCCGCATCAACTGGTCTATTCCCCGACAAACTGAAATCCATGTAGACTGCTGGAAGAAGCAGAGCAGAACCTAGAGTATAAAATGTTGAAAATGACAGCTAAACAAATAGAGTAAAGTTACCAAAGACACTCTAATTGGATGAAAAACAAAAAAGTTTATATAAAAAGCAGTTAGCAACTGAAAAGAATGAAGCTTGTGTTGCTCCCCTCGTCCATCTGGATATTGAAGTAGAAAACTCAGTCAAAAGACGTTCAAAACAACTTGAATCAATAGTTTAACCTCACTGAAGATGAGTGGTGGAACAAAATTTGCTATCCGACAGCAACACAAAGAATTCTATCATCCTCTGAAAGACACCTGTGAGTCAAGCATCTGACCTATCAAAACTGCTCAGAAGACTGACACTGGAATAAAGCAGACGCCACTCACGGGATTACAAATATATGACGCAAGCACTTCAACAAACTCCTGAACCGACGGACGTGCATCGAACAGACTGCAGCAGATGGACTTCCTCAGAACAAAACGAAACCGGTTGTGAATGTTCCTCCTCCCATTGTAGAGATATGGGAAGCGAAAATACAATTGTGGGATGGCTAGACAGCTGGGAGGATCAAGACTTTTCAAGTGGGGCAGACCGATTCTGAGGGACGCAGTTCTCTAACTGACCAACGTGAGTTAGCAGAGCTCTAAGGGGAAAAACTAAACAAGACTTTATTTGGCAGCAGAAGAAGCAGCATCTGTCGAGCTTTGCCGGTAATCTCTTGGCATAAGCGCCACCCAAGCGCTTGACTACCACCGTTTTCGAGGCACACATTTCCCAAGATCGAAGCTGTTTCCATGCTGGTCGCATCATAGGAGATATTCTACTTGCTGTATGATAGCCACAAAAGATATATAGAAAACCTCTCAAGTTACCACATACTCCATTTTGGAGACTTTACCATCAGCAGTGAAGTACTGGGGACAATTTTCTCCATATATGACTGTCGTTAACAAACGTAACAGAATGGATCGATTTCAAATGACTTTGAAATCCTTACCGATGCATGGCAGGGGGGACCTCTTTGCCTCCGTTTTTTCTTTCTGTCAGTAGTTAATGTCCTTTATAGCTTCGGCCTTCATGAATGGCCGAAAGTATTTTGAATATCGACCTGAAGGACATCATTTCAGTACCGAACGTTTTAACGCCAGATTAAGATCAACATCTTCATTTTGGGGCATACGCATGACGAGCTGCATCTCCTAGCTGAGAATATTACGGCCACGTTCCTGGACAGTTTGCTCTGTCGAACACGTGGAAGAACAGTTCCGCTGCGGATCAACCGTCTAAAGTGCTCGTCCATGTATCCGGGGAGCAAAACGGGTTTCTGGACTATTTCACAGACTTACACCTCTGGCTGTTGAACCCGAGCTGAGATTCCGAGTTGGCAAGACCATCGGGGCGCCTTCGAATGATTGGTCGTCAGCGGATGCACAGTGGTCCACAGGCGGAACTCGAGGGTAAAATGAACTGCTCCAGTTTTCCGAAGTTTTTAGACTGCCTAACAAGCGACGGTGCTAAAACTGAAGTTCAGTGACAATCGTCCGGCAAAACAGGCCAAAGTGCCTTAAGACAATAAGCAACTCGGTAGGCTAAGTTGGTGATGGTGCTCGAAGCCCCGTACTGTACAGATCAAATCAACTGAAAGCATAGCTATCTGCGGAAGGCGAGGTGGGTTCGACTTATTAGTAATATCGGACCGCGGTTAAACTGATCCTCAACAAACACACTTTAATTCCCTGGACATTCAGCAGAGTTTGATCAGCAGTGGTTCTGCGGGTGACTTTCTGTGACGATCGTTATACAACGAATTGATTTATGGTTAGCACTAGCTAGCTAGTCATACATGTGCCTCTCGACTGAGTCCTATGAGTGGTGTGGACCATGAAAAAACCTTCGCGCAAATTATGAGTCTGCTTGTCCTCAATCCACATGACAAGTCACAAGTTGGGTTTATCTGTGACTTTATAAATGTTCCTTCTTGTTCACCTTCTGGTCTTCACTTCGGGTTCACATCAAACCTCAGGGTATTCAGCTTGCTGCGCACCCAGCTCAGCGCAAACCTCACGTGGCGTTACCTAAAGTGTATGGAACCTACTCGACTTCGTCCGATGCCAGTGAAGAAAGCCTTTCTGTTGTACCTCACAGGCGCCGGTATAGCGGGAGTTCACTGTAGTTCATTTAGCACCAAGACGTATGAAGTTTCAATACTGATGGTGGTTCTTTAATCCAGCCGAACCAAGGCTGCTTCGAGATTTCTTCACAATAGTCGTTCTTCTTGACTTCTGACTTGTTGAGTCCCTGGAAGTCACAAGCTTTGATCAAGTTCATTCGATTTACCTGGGTGCCGTGACTCAAAGGTGGTCAACACAGGAATCAAGGGGGAAATGAAACTATACTTGTGCAGCTACCGGAATGATGTTGTACTTCTAGCCTAGTCCTCCAGCTTCGTTGTTCCAGAAGTACATGAAAGCTCTGTTTGAGCATGTCCGGAAACAGGAACTCATGAGAATATTCGCCCATGCTTTCAGCACCCTGTGTCAATGAAAACTACGGGCTATAGTTTACAGTATGCTTTCATAGCACTTTTGCACCTGGAGTCCGACTGTTCTTCTTATGACACGCCGTTTATGTGCAGTCATCAGTTAAAGTTGCCATCGAGTAATTTGTCTACCACTTGCTCACCCGATGCTCTTGCGAGCATAAAGTAAAATACGAAGAGTTTGAATCGTACATCTGTTGCATTTATCCATATGCCACATTAGTGTGACCTGTGAATGGCGCTCAAAGCTGCATGACGCATGAATGGTGGCAATTCCCGAGCACGATGCGACTGCACCGACAGTTGCATAGCTTAGGGATGTGAAGCGTCCGACTGTGCACAGAACGCTTACAAAGTTGGCTTAGGACGGAAATTATACATGCGAGAAGTGTTCTAAACTAAGGGAATTCAACTGGGAGGGACATCTGGTCATGAACTCTTCAACACGTTATCCTGGTCTAAGGAAGATGTACATCTGGAAGGTGCAGTCCGAGTTGTATTCATGGTGGACGTCTGTAGGTGCGTGGGTTTTCTAAACCAGTAAAGAGACTAGATTTCACACAACAGAACTGTTATTTCATTAGAGTTAAATGTGTCAGATGCGTGTTTTTCGGGACGTATTTTGTGGATTTCGAATGGAGCAAACACCTTTGTACTAATTTTTTCGAAATACAATCAATGGTAATGGAATCAAAGCAAATTTGGTTTAAGGACAGACCTAGCAGACTTGGATATGAGCCTGTTGATTCATTCGTACGCGTTAGGAGTGTTCGGCAATCAGTCTGTTTGAGGTTTATTGGATGGAACGTAGAACAGTACAAAGAGATCTTTCATATCGCAGGTATTCACAAGTCGTTAAGCCATCGTTCTCTCTAGTAATGGGTATTTTCATGTATTTTTCCAGGCTTTTTCTAGGATTTTATGAATTCCGTACAGCACACGTCTATGAGGGGAACGACCGTTCATTCGAACGAAAAGTTCGGAAACTACTGGTCTCACTTCTCCCATTACAATAAGGACCTAGTTCCCGTAAAAGCGACGTGGATTTTGATCGAAATGGTAATTTGTGGTTCTTAGGAAAAGCTCTCTTCTTATAATGCCACAACGGTCAAGAAGTTTCATCAGGCTTTTACATTCAGGAATGTGTGAAGTGCTCGGAGAATGTCGTACTAAACTTTTAGACCAAGCGGATTTGTCCGAGCTCGAACCTTGCTGTTCCCATTTTTCATTAGGACCTCGGGTGTCTCTAGTTAGACTAAGGGTCCTGTAAAAGCTTTTTAGATTTCAGTTGGTTTGCATCAGTACTGTGTATATCCTCTAAACTAACATATCTCTCATCAAAATGGTCACTCAAACCTTTTGGTGAAACGAATGATTTCTGTCTTTTTAAGGGTGAGGGTGTAATGACGGAACAGACATCTCAAGTCAGAGTCATTTTTATTCAACAACTCTGTATGAATTCACTTTTTTAGAGCATTAGTTATGCTACACCGACCGTAAAACTGACAGAAAGTATCAGTGGAACCAAACGTTTGAGCTAGAAGACTATTTAGAATAGCTCAACCAGAAATCGATCAATCGATCAAACAGAAAGCAACGGCCATCAATTAGATGTTAAAGGGGAATCAATTTTAGATCTTCCTGGTAAAGTACCTTACCTGTAACTTGCTATGCCCGCCTCCCACAGATCCGAATCTCCTCAATGACACAAGTTTTCAGAGGAATTTCGGTTTATACTGGGCTCAAGGACACAAATGGCACAAACTAATCACGAGGTCAACTGTCATTCAAAACTACACAGGACCCTAACTATGCGGAAAAACAACCTACCACTACATGGCAACAAAGTTCATCCGGAAAGTAAACGAGCAATACCAGTGTTCGCGCTGGGTAAGACAACCTGAAAGTCAGGGGACGGTGACGATGAGAGAAACTCGGCGGTAGTCTACTTTCGATTTGTTGTCTAAGGTCGACACTGTCGTCAAGATGACAGGCACATGCACACAGTGGAATATCTGAAATCCATGTGCGCATGCCTGGTTGTTAGGGTCTGTTGTTTTCGACGCGTACACTCAGGCAGTAGGCCAAGGCCATCCGGGAATGTCTCGGTGATTTTTCACTTTTGACGTTATTTCTAGGCGCGCCAGGGGAGTAGAATTAATCCATGCTCTGTGCCAGAATGAACAAAGAATTGGGATGACAGTGTACATTTTCTTTGTGCGTGTGCTCACAAACCAACTGAATACCCACTCGGTCAAATCCATTGGGGTCGAGTTAACAAACAAATCCATCATAACATCACTCAGCCTAGCCTATGCATATCAATCCGTAAAAAAGTTTGCTATGCCGAATCTTACTTACTGGTTCAGTATCCTGGTATCAGTGTTGTCGTGTTAATGAAGGAGTACCTGTCTTTTTGGTGAGAAACCGAGGTAAATTAGAGTCCTCATGGCGTCCAACTGAGCCGTTCGCCTCCCTCAGATGACGAATCATAACGGGGAAGGTGTTGTCTCTAGAAATGGTGTTTTCATCAACACAACAGTAACTCCTCTAAAGTGAGGTCTTTCTGCTGGATAGCCATAACGGCGATGTCCATCAACGACCAGCTTGTGTGCTATTATCCTAGAAGACAAGCTGTCTTCAACAGAATCTAAATATATTCTTTTACGTGTGGCTTCCATGTGGTTCTGCTTTACTGAAGTAGCTTAACGGTTTCGAACTCTGCTCGATTGCTGACACTAAATGAATGCTGGTTCGGATGATCACAGCTGAGGACATTGACAGGGATCGTCATGGGAACTCCATAGGCGCTTTGGTTGGCATCCAGCTAAACTCCACCCTTCTCTGACAATAAATCACACTTCCAATGCAGCGGATTATGCGAAACGTTTGAAGTATTTCGTTTTGATCAAACTATTCACCCCCTACTTCTCAAGGATTCATTCGGTTAGTCAATTGACGTTCAGAGGTGTGAGATGAAGCAAACTAAGTGGGTAAAATCGCAGACTAATGCTTCGACCACTCTGGTTCGAATTCTCACATGGCTTCCGGTACCCGCACGGGAACGTCGTACGTCTGAACTAGCATCGTGTAGGGTTTGTTTTCCATTTCCCCAATTCTGTAGGATAGACAAATAACTGATTGAAAGCAATTACTGAAGATTCAACCAGAAGCACTCCATATGATATTTTCAAATCAGTAAACTGGTTCCTCCGCGTTGCCTTTAGGATTCATACTGAGCGGGAAACGGTTCAAACACGCTGTAGGTTTCTTGAGCGTCTTACGGAGACCAGGATCAGGATGAGGTGCTCGGTTAAAAGAATCACCCATCCTCCTCAATGGTTTGACTCCTCGTGCTTCACCGACTATAGCCAGCTACATGTATCCAATGTCAGGCCTCGACGTCAGTTCTCAGCAGAAGTCGGCAACCGCTTGCAAGCTTCTTTCGAAATCAGCACGCTAGACGTCCTCACGGGGCTCAGCAGCCGTGTCCAAATCAATTACTGAAACTGCAATTTAAGGCATCTGTTTTGCTTTTAACACTACTCATAGGATCGATAAAGGCTTTGGACATCCCAGTGCCGCTTTTTCCCACCTTGGGACCCATCAGGTTGTTGTCAGAACATAGGTGCAATTTAGTGCTCAAGTAGGAAATAATCTTGATGAAAATTTGGAGCCTGTGGTGTAACGTATCCCCAAGAGTTTTCATCAACAGTATGAGTGGTTTTGGGGTTATTCGAAAGGTTATAACTTCATCTAAGTTCACTTAGTTCTATGTGGAATATGCTGGTAGGGCTACAGGTGGTGCACACCTGTAGATCTTCCGGCTTGTCCTTTGCACAGTTCTTTTCTCTCAGGTCATCCAATAGGTTCTAAAGGCTCGATCTTGTCTGAGTTGAGGACAGCCAAAGTGGAGGAGGCACGAGTTAACCAAATTAATTAACTTATCCAGTTAGCGTGACTCACTTAACCCATATTTAACTCCGGTTGCAGCGGGTTGACTGGTGACAATCAACTATACCAACTCTAGGAATAAAATGAGGACGAGTTACTTATGTCCAACGGATCATGACTCCAGGGTTGGTGTTCCGGAGGATCAAGTCATGATTACAGGCCAGTGCTTTTGTATGTAAAGGTTTAAAATATCCCAAACATCCGGATACCCATTCAAGGCATTAATTTACACACATAGGTTAGGAAATCATCTAGTACGTGACATATGGCTGGAAATGAGCTCACGAGGCCTTTGGTCACCGTCGAGGAGTTAACGGAGTAGTCTTTCAACGCAGTAGAAAGTTTCAAAGTTCCATCTGGAACCCTATTAGTAGGTAAGTGTTCACTATATGAAAGGGTAGCCGTTTAATATCAAAAATTAAATCCTTTAATCAAAATTGAGGAGAAACTTCGTGTGCCTTAAAATATGCTGATTTCCTGGACCAAACACAGAGGCGTTTCTCAACTCCTCCCCACCCAAAACGGTAGATTTTAACTTTGTGAGCATCAAGTCTCAATGGGCCAACAGGTAATCGCCTCAGAAGTGCGTGCTGAAAATGTAACTGATGAGAAGATTGGAGAAAATTGAGAAGAACGAATGACCTTGACGGTTCTGTGGTTCAGTTCAAGCGGAGAAAACGTGGCGAAACAACGTAATAAAGGCCGTTGCCATTAGGATGTGAAAATCTATCGGCACTATTTCAACTTGAAGAACGACGCAAGAGATCGTACAGAATCGTTCGCCTAGCAATCATTCAATGACTAAGTCTGACTTGAATTGACGTCGGTTAGGAAGTGCAATTTTCACGTCCTTGTTTGGTCCCACCATTTAGGTAATGGTGTGTGAGCGGACAAGCTGTGAACTCAGAGGACCGCGCTTCCGTAAATGCTGTACAAGAGCAGTTAGAGAGTCCGCCAGTAGCACAAATGGAAAGGTCTGAAAATTGCCAAAGTCTATGCCAAAAGTTGAGTTGATGTGTGAAAACTGGACGGACAGTGTCAGTTGAGCACCTCCGCTCATACACACACATACTAAAAAACTCCAGGTTTGGATAAAGCGTGGCTTTAAAGCAGAGACGTCTGACAATCTGAGAGGTCAAATAACAAACAGTGGTGTGACGTATACCTTCTCTTTTCCAGGCAATCATCACGACAATAACGAACAGGTAAATTCATCCGGTCTGTCATCAGAACTTCAAAACTCGATCGCGATCCATCACCGACTGACGCCGACCACTGACTTACTAGGAGGACTGTGGAATTCCCATCGAGCATATCTGTTCTTATTCTGTCCAAGTGACTGGGTCGGTAAATTGTTTTCTACTTAATTAGCGTCACCAGGGGATTCGAACAAACCCAGGAAGAATATCCCTTTTGAGATGATTTCCAGCCACTTACGCAATGTACACAGGACATCAGTTGGTTCAGTTTTTGGTGGTTGCCATAAGAACTAAGGTATTTACTAGTCATGCTTCTCAAATCAAGTCTCCTTCTGGAATGAAGAAGCAAAATTATCCTAAGCTGCAGGGGAACTTGGAATCGTAGACTCCCGAATGGCCCCTTGAATGTAGTTGCTGCTCACCGGTTAGTTTGGTCATGGTGATACTCGGTCGCTTTTTTGGTAATGGCATCGAAGTTCGAAGTTAGAAATCTGAACGATAGTCAGAGTACTTTCTGAATACTATACTAGACTATTGTTTCTTACCAGCGTTTACAGCTACATGTCTGATTCGCGGGTGTGGATGATAATTGTTGACAAGGAAGTTGCATGCCAAACAATGCGCTGAAACAACAAACAAGTAGACCGGGGAATGGATAGGGAAATGAGGCACGCTGTGAATGAAATAAACCGATGCCTTCGTTACCTCGTAAACTTGGAAAGATATGCTAGCCGCCATCTCACACTAAAGAAGGGAGCAGTGATAATCTCGCATGGTCCAGTCATGCGCATGCATCCAAGCTGTTGTCTTCATTTCATAGCTTCGTCTCCCGATCTTCAGGATGAAAAGTCCACTGATAGTCCAGTATGTATGCATCTGTTATATCATATACTTTCCTCAATACGCATTTATCTACCCTAACTTCCAAAATCATCGGCGAAAGAAACTGTGACAGCTATAATCACTGCACAACAAGTACTTGGTTTATACAGCTGGTGATGATGGTTAAATTTTACTTAATTCCTGTCATCAATTCCGATTGGCTCATTTAGTAAGACTGTTAAATTTACTTTGTTCATGTGCTAATATTTTGTTGGTCCGAGGTTTCGGCTTTTCCTTCCATCCAGGTTACAAATCCTTCCACGTTTTTCAAGGGGAGATCCCTATTTGAAGTCACACGACTGACCTCTGGACAGCCCTCAGTGTGAGCTCGTTTAATACACGCTTTTGATGTTAAAACACGGACATCGTTCGCGAGGAAGCCAAACGACCTGTTTTGTAATGAGTCCTCAACAGTATCCAGTGCAGAAAACAACCACATGTGTCGTTCATCATTTCGATCTCGAGTGCTCCCCATTTGTAGGACTCCACCCTAATTTGCTTATCTCAGGAAGTTTTTAAAACGTTGCTGAAATGTTCCTGGATAATAACGTCCCACCGGTTGGTTGCCATAAACATCTGAATCAAATTTATCTCATGCAGATGACTTTTTTCTGTAACTGAGTACCATTCTCAGAATGCACGAGTTTGTACTAAAATTTAGACTAAACGAAGCTCAACGGGAAGAATCCAAGTGCACACACAGCCTCGTCGCTGACGATTCATTTTATCCTATGGTTGTCCACCTGTTGAATGAAAAAACTCTCCTCTTCAAAAGATCGGAGAAAAAGTTTGACATAGTATACTCAATTCCAAATTAACTTGATGCTGGCGAGAGACTCAGCACCAAGTTAGTTTGCAAGTGAGTGTGGTCAGCCGAGCGCGTAAAATTTGGCTTTCAAGTAGAACTTAAATTTGATGGAAACTCGAGAACTGTGTCCAACTGAGGATCCTTAGGAAAAGCGCAACCGGCAATGGGCTACCAAAGAGTCATCAGCAACCTTATAGTAGTGTGTTCATCAAGAAAAAAACGTTTCAGTCAGTCAGGCAGGCAGTCAAGACAGAGAACAAAGGGTAGTTCCATGAAATCTCTCCATCACTTTCCGCTTGGATTGAGCGAATCTATTCCGGTTAAGCCTCACAGAAATACAGAGATAACGGTATCCATTGGTCTTTTGGGCCAGGAGATCGCCTAATCTCTTTTTTGCCAGTTCGCTCTGTTCTCGCACACACAACCACACCCGTTCCACAGCCGTTCCACTCATTAACCACTCCTTTGGACAGTGACCAACAGATTGAGACGTAGTCTGTTAGAATGATACAACTACAGCAGACACCCACATGTGAAGGATCAATAACTTGTTGTGGCAATATCCTCCAGTTTTCCTCCAAGGTCTCCATGCGCTATCCTACAAGTGTAGCTTATCTCAATTCCATGCCACCTCTAGGTGAGAGCGTACAACCCTAATCTGTGTATCTTCGTTCCCCGCTGTGTTAGACTTGTTCCAGTGGGAAACGTTCCGGTTTCGTGAGAAAGCAAACCGTCGTCCATGAAGAGACCGTCAGGATAAGGGAAATTCGGTCTCTTATAGCAATTAACCGAACGTCAGGGGTGGAGTATCGGATACTAAGGAAAATTCCAAAAAGAAAAACCTGGATGATATCAGTATATCGGTCGTTTAGCCGTTTGCTAGTTCTCATTGACTTCTTGTTGTCAGGCCTTCGACTGGTGCAAAATGGATACGCACACTTCTACACAGTGCAATTTATTGATCCAAGTCGATTTGGTTTGAGCTTAGCAAAGTTAGAAGGATGAACACCACTCGGCAAGGCTATGGACTGTATGAATTATGAGAGAATCTAGCAAACTTAGATGGTTGTTTGTCGACCGAAGCTATCGCGGTTTATTTGCTGTACAGCGGCTGAACGAGCAATACTAACTACGTGGGGAAC
This sequence comes from Clonorchis sinensis, assembly GCA_003604175.2. NCBI lineage: Eukaryota > Metazoa > Platyhelminthes > Trematoda > Opisthorchiida > Opisthorchiidae > Clonorchis > Clonorchis sinensis. Next base: position 15,747,006 of record CM030374.1, read on the forward strand.
CACACAAGGGGAATCAATGCTTTCCGTTGCATAATCGATATCGCAAACCAAACTGTCCGCAGTACAGTGTGATTAGTAATCTGGTAAGTGAATGCACCTGTCAGACCAACAGGTGTCAGTGAACCGGGAGAACAAATTGTGTAAATCGATAGGCGTGTTTTTATGAACAGTAAAACATTTGCAACAGCCACTAGACAGAATTTAACCTATTTACCGTAGAAGGAGAATAATCATCGGTTTCCGAAGGAGATTCTGACGGTAACTCTCATAAAAGCACTCAGGGAACTCCTGAATATGGGACAAGAGAAGATGTTTGTTTCATTTGGAGACTTCCTGGGGGAAATTTTGGCGTTCGCTTCTCATACCTTACTCACGAAGTGGCAAATAACCTGCCAGGTTGTTTCGGTTTCACTGCGTTGGGGATAGTATGAGGGAAAACCTAATCACTATGTACCTAAATTCCCTTGTATAAACATGATTTTAAAAAACAGAAACGGAATACGATAAAATTAAGTGGATACCTAGCCAGGTATCCATATTTGCGTCCATATTGCTAGATTGGCATCAGTAATTTTGAGGTAGAACTCGAAATTTGACGAATCCTCTCACTTGCACAGGAATTTGATGTTGACAGGAAACCCAACTGAATCTGTCGTTTATGATTAGTAGTATGTTAAGTCTAGACAACGAGAACGCACGTCTCGACAAAACAAACTCAGTTTATCGAACCTACTATACCTCAGACGAGTGTAGGGACGGTTACTGAAGACGCATGGTAATTTCGACTTGTTGCAGATGTACAGGCGACCATTGGGATTCGAACCTAGACAACGTCAGTGAAGAACATTTACTCTGAATATCAGTGCTTTGTGAATTCCCTAAACTGGGAAGTTGCGGACACCATCCGAAGCGAAATGGTTTGAACTCCGTTCGGTGGTTACAGTGAAAAAAAGTGGAAAAAGGTCATTAACCATCACTCATTTACAAAATGGATGAGGTTTGTCACACTGATGACGCACAGACGGTGACTCCAGCAAACAAAAACCGGACGATTCCCAAGGTCATTGCTTGACGGAGAGACATTCGTATTCACTCTTTGGTGCACAACATTTGGTTTTCAGGTAGTTTGACCGAATCAAAATAGAGAAAACTCTTGTCTCAATTGTGAAGATATTTCCTGTATGGTAGAAACACTTGCTGATTCATTATTATCCTCCGGGGAAAATCGTGCTCAAAATTGCACAAAAATCCTTCCCGTGAAAATTCCTCCCGCCTCACTCATTCGGAGAATTAATCGAAGCTGTGACACTTTCCAGTGCTGCCTCAGCAAAAGGAAGACCTCCGTAATACTGTCTTTGGTTATGTCGATTTTCTGTCATCGTTACCGAATGATAACACTGTTGTCAAACATCTTCGGATGGGAAGTCACCGAGCCTGGTTCGGCGGATAAATTAGTCGTGCATGCGTGTACTACGAATCGAAGGAAATTAATTTTCTAAATGAGAGAAGGAAATACGCGACAGCCATATAATTATTGAGTTCGAATTAACCAGGACCGCATTATTTGGTGTATTACGACACATCTCCTTAGTAAACAGACATTTTTGTGGTTGGATTTGAAATAAAACCATTCGTATGGCTTCAGATGACATTGAGTGGCAAACACTGGCGTGCATTCTGATTATTCTAGTGGTTGGGGCGAGATGGCCCAAGTGGTTAGAGCGCGAGTTTACTGACCGGAAGGTCCGTGGTTCGAACCCGACCTCTGCCTCCCGACTTCCCCTGTCTAGGCTTGGGCAACCTGGCAGTATCTCAGCCCTCGTGCTTCCTTCGGGTAGCATGGCAGCTAGACACCGAAAGGGTGCTATAGCTGAACGATTATTATTCTAGAGTTTACAGTTGTCTTCCACAACTCCACCAGAAAAAAAACAAAATGTCCTACAGCGCACTCGCAAGAGGTAACTAGGACACCAGCGTACGCACCATCGTAATACCCACGAGGACAAAAGGTGCGATACATTTCCTTAATGCAATCCATCTATATCACATTGCAGGAAGCCGAATCCAAATAGAGATAGCTAAAATGTGCGGACAGTCCAGGCTTTCGTCAAAAACAAATGTTGGAGCCGAACGTTGTTGGATGTAGACGTTTGTGTATTATCATTTCAGTCGTACTACTAAAAAGCAACCAATTTACAACATAAATTGGGACCAAACAGCGATAAAACAGTGGAACGGAGCCCGTCGTACCGTGGGTAAATCTTAATTCCAAAACAAGCTGATGATCACCATCTTGTGTACGCACAGCCTGGCTCAAACAAATAGAGTGGGTTCACTTCAAGTGATGTTCACAATGAGCAGTAGTGGCCTAGTTTCAGGAGAATTCCTCCTGGAGAGTTGAATATACGCTGAAGAATTGCGGTTCTCGTTTTGTACAGTCTGTGACATAAACCAGTCTTATGAACCTCAGTCGTCCCCCTCTAAATGAGAATTTAGTCTTATGAATACACACACGAGCAACTGTGTGAAACACACTTCGTACAGTTGACTCTGATGAGAGATTGAATTTGTGCCTATTGAGCACTGTGATCAAATAAAACCAAACGAGTCAGATAGATGGAGTGAAGTTTTCACAGGACCTCATCAATTAGCTATCAAACCTGGTCCGTTGGAGCCTGTGATATTTGGCCATGTTCCACCTTTATTGCTTTGGGCCCCTGTGTCATGACACGCTCTTCAAGCAAGTTACTCCCACCTGACATACAGGAGTCAGTCCATCGAATGAATGTCCCTCGAGTTCACTTGTCTTCGTAAATCGATATCGATCCACTGACCGATGGGTGTGCAGAATAAACCCTGGATAATTGGCGACTGATTTTGATGGCGGATCTGATTAGAATTCGGTAGCTTGTAAGTATGACTAGATTTGTGCTCTTCCAACTGCTTCGGAATTATTACTGTGTGAAGAAACTGGTAACGTATCAGTCGTCACTGGAGTTGTAAGCCGGTAGAAGCCTTTTCCACTGTCCTTAGCTCCAACGCGGAAGTCACTCAACTGACTACTGCGTGTCGTTCATGCAGACATCTATCAAGTTCCCATCGTTTGCCATCACACCTTCTTCTCTTGTGGGTTTTCATTCTCTAAGCCAAACATTACAACAAACAAATCCGTCGTTCACAAACCGAACAAGCTTTGTTTCCATCAAGTATTTCACACGCGTCAGTTTACTTTATCGTAACAGCAGTAGCACCGTAGTAAGAGCCTCAAATTTGCTCATAACTGAATTCGATCCGAGCTTGGCAATTGGCTTGCAAACGTTTCGTCACCATACGAGGAGACATGATCAGTGCGCAGTTGGGTGGGTACCTCCTGTTTGCCTGCATGCGTCATCCAATCCAGTGGCTCTCAGTGTATGCTGACAACCCGACAACCTCATCTCAAGAGGTACCGGTTTTAATGACCGAAACAAAATATTTCAAATAACACAAAAACCACCCGTAAATATTAAACAAAAAATAGACTACCATGTGACACTTTACAAATGCAGTTCATGAGGACCGAAATTTATAAGGAAAAAAGTACTTGTGAATAATTCATTTATTTGAAAACTTCTCAAAGTTTTACAACTAGATCTAGAAATCGTTGGAAAAAACTGAGGACGGTAGAGAACATGTCGCTTTTGAATTCCAGTCAACTCTATTTCCTTGCTCTAGTCCGTACTCTAGTCAGGGAAGCCTGACTGGCAAAGCTTTGATGACATAGATAAGCAAAATGCACACACACACACACACAACCACATTCGATTCGTTAGGACAAGGGACTAAAATGTTCGTTTTGTTTACTCGGGGCCCAGAGAACCCATGAATGTCATAGATAAAGCAAAGTGAAAACGAGGGCCACTGCATCACTTGCATACTGTTGACGGCAAAGGATGCTGCAGATGGTAGTCAAACCAGCCGACGATCCCCATGGGCTTTTGATAACAAGCACTCCATTTGGTACCACTTCCTGACAGGAATATCAGCACTTCGTTTTCCGTAACGGTCTTGATTCACTAGCATCGTTTTTTCGGTAAACGTACAACTTGAGATGCAGCTCTCCCGTGGGGATCTTCTACACAACAAGCTTCATAGAAACATACAACAAGATTAATTGTGAGTACAACAAACAAGGCGAGCTTACTCCGCACTAAAAAGGATCTACCTTGAAACTACACATTATGGATTGATTTGAAAACCTAGTGGCAGATGACGGAGATATGACTTACAAGCCATTCTCTGGAGAACCAGTTGATGCAGTCTCTTCCGACCAACTTCGGTTGCATAGCACAAAAGAACCGGTCTGTTGAGTAAGATAGGTCGGTCCTAAATACGTGACCTTGTGCTTCAGTTCCTAGTTGATCAGGTCCACTTCACTGGCCAGTCAACCGTTCATGATGGTATGGACACGCTTACCTATGCTACGGTGAATGGAAAGTGATTACGATTTCCAGGTTTGTACTGGTGTAACGGTGGATACTACTGATGAGGCATGGGAGTAGCACGTCTTCTCGTAAATCCGCTTTGCGTCTCTTGAAGAGTGAGATCTGTTACGGAATTTGTGGAGTCTCTTTGTAGCATTTGTTTGCAGTTGAGTAGCAGTCAATGAATATCCAGAGAAAGTTCAGGAAGACGCGTTCAAGGAGAAGGGGGATATTCAGTTTTGTAAACGAGATGCAAATGAGAGTTTTGCTTCCCTGTTCAATAGTCTGTAACTGTTCATTTGGCGTTCTCAAATAGATAACTCCGCAGCGAAGGCCTTCTTCCTTTCACTGGTAGTCCTCATGATTTGTACACGCGTTTTAGCTTGGTGTGTGGGCAGCATAGCAACACGTCCTCACCGGTCCAATTTTTAAACTCCCGAATTCAGATTCTGTGTCAGAGTTGACCACCTTCGACCTTGAATATGTACGACACCGTAAACACCAGCAACAAAATCGATCGCAAGTTCAACTTAGGTCTATCACATTTCTCTCCTAAATGCTATCTGAGCAGTGTGTGTGTTACTACTTCAAATTTCCCATAGACAAGTCATACCATTAATTAAGATAGCCGACGCAAACGCAACGTTAACGTTAAAACACCGAGAAGTCTGAATCGTTGGCTGTTGATCGGATGGAGTTGACCTGTTTGCCGAGCTTAGCAGTTTGCTTGCAAACAGGACATCGTCGGTGCGCGGTTGGGTGACCAACAGCCAATAAACTCACCCAATATTTAAACATGTTGTCGGTCCAAGCCAGTTTCTACAACACAGCACAGTTTGGAGACCAAACAGATTGGACATCTAGGTAATGCACTACTCCTAAGGTTGCTGAAAAGTCTTCGACAGCCCTTCTTGGGGCTCATCAGGTAGGCGCAGTCCCCGAGTTTCCGTCAACCTTATGTTCTACTTGAACCCAAATTAGACTGATTTCGATAAATACATTCATTTGCAATTCGATTTGGTTTTTCGGGAGACTCACCTGGAACCCAGCTGAATCTCCCGTTTGCGAAACCGGTCGTGGGCTGTCGAAGAATTTTCAGCAACCTTACGATCGTACCAACTGGAACATGAGGCGGCCTGGTGCAGCACATTCAGTTGCCTGGAAACATCACAAACGGGAGATTCAGCTGGGTTCCAGGTGAGTCTCCCGCAAAACCAAAAAACCAAATTGATTTGCAAATTAGTGTATGTCTCGAGATTGGACATCTGTTTAATTGATCAGAGGATTTTTTCAGACCTCAGTATATTATTCTCTTGGGATTGGGAAATGTAGATATGAAATACAAATATAAGCTTGTCATCGGCATGAACTGAGTAGGTGGGCCATTGGGAAATCTTGAAGAAAAAGGACATACCGTGTTTTGGCCATCGGACGTAGAATGGATTCGTTGTTCTGTCATTCTCATCCAACAAAATGTCAGCTTCTCTTCACAACACTGAAATTCAACGCTTCGAACAGCTTCAACGTTTAACAGTTCGTCAGCCCTTACTCATCTTACGCCCACTCTTAGTTTGCTATCTAGTGTATCACTCGTCTACCGTTGACATCTTAGTGAATCTGTACCATCCCGCCTACCCCACCTAACCGGTACTAGATTAAGGTAGGTGATTCGGCCACACGTGAGATGGAGGTCACTTGGCGGCATTAACAATCTCCTCCTGAGACACCCATAGATCGATGGGAAATGAAAGGGTTTCCTCGAATCACGACCGATTCATTGTGGTTATTTGATGACACAGTGCGGATAAACATGGAATGTGTAATGTGCAGACAACTCTGACACAAGTAACTCTGAGTCGACACCTGCGTGGATCACTATTCAAGCTCTGGTAGATGAACATTTACGGAAAACGTTCGAGGTGAATGGAAACATCTTACCTAATATCTGCTTCTGGATTCACTCCAGAATGTAGGCGATTGTCTGTCACAGATGTGTCCATGAGTGATATTTGTCTCTACGCCAGACCGAATCCAACACCAAATAAAGTAGTCAGGACACTTTCATAAAGGAAACTATTCACAAGGTTGTTGAAAACTCTTCGACACGGCGGGTTTTGCCCTTCCTGGGGCTCATCAAGTAGGCGCAGTCCCCGGGTTCAAGTAGAACACAATGGAAACTCGGTGACTGCGCCTACCTGATGAGCCCCAAGAAGGGCAAAACCGGTCGTGGGCTGTCGAAGAGCTTTGAGCAACTTTGTGGATAGTTTTCTCCATCAAAATATACTGTGATATCTCGAATATCGTACCAACTGGAACATGAGGCGGCCTGTGTGCGGCGCATTCAGTGGAAGAATAACATAAGCGAGAGATTCAGATAAATCTCCCGGAAAAACCGAACTGATTTGCAAATGAGTGTGGACTTATCGTAGTCAGAAAATTATTTTGGTTCTGTTCACACAATGAACTTCTGCTCAACAAAATACTGTGACTCCGAACTATCCTGGAAACCAGAAATGGCTACTTTGATGAAAATATCACCGCTGATAGTTGCTACGTCACATGATTAAAGATGCGAAACTGATCACATATCAACAGCGATAATGATACGGGATATAACCTACCTCAGTTCTCAAATGTTTTCTCAGCACAGCATTAGAAGCAGAACGCCGAGAAGAATACTCTGTCCTAACGGACATATTTTCGAATCCGGAAGGGTGTCATCTGAATAGAAACCCAGTACATTAAACTACGCTCCAACAAATTCTTTCCCTTCTCAAGACTACCTAGTTATAGCGGAATTAGGGTGATAGAGGTTTACAAAAGCTTAACCTGTTTGCCTAACTGAGCTGCGAAACAGAGGGCTCAATTTGGACTTGATGTAGCGGTGAAATGTATGTGATGCTGTGAAAATTTGTTGCTTGACAAAAAAGAATGATCGAAGATATAAAGTATTCAGTCACTCAGAATAAAAACGCAAAATGCTATGAATGTAGTACTTGGGCAGACCTACTGCAATCTGACCAGCACGCTACTTTAAACATGGTACTGAGGATGAAAGTTTGACGCAGTGCACACATTGGGTACAACGTCACCTGCGACAATATGTGCGAAACTGACTAAAATTATACGGCTAATAGTATCGTTTAAAGATATATATGCATAGTATATGTAGATATCAAAACCAAATTGAACAAACAATGACACTACTACGTTTCCACACAGGCCCTCAGGCCATCCGGAGTGCATAGCATAGGGTTCAATCGATCAGTGAATATGCTCATGGGGACTTTTAATCTAGGCTTGGATGCTCCATGTTACAGTACCCGTTCTCTGCTGTAACTCAGAAAATTTGACCGATCTGGTTTTTCCCCAGAGGAGTGTAATACTATGGATGAAATAATGGTCTGACGCTTATAGGTCTGTTCACAAGCACGGAAGGTTAAAAAAAACGTTGTTTGACTGAGAATTTACCATATGACTTAGGGGCAACGCTAACGATCAACTTTGTGTCCTGATTCACCCAGATAGTTCATGACATATGCACTGATTTGTAGCTCGTTTGGAACCAGGTTCATCTGACACCGTAAGAGTCGAAGTTTTGTATTCGGCAGAATGATCCATCAGTTTTGCAGTCGATTATCCGAACTTTGTCCACAGTGCTGCGGAATTAGAGATGATGCGTTCAGACTGAGCAAATATCTACTCATATTCGATCGTCAATAGACCTGGCGGTTTCAATTGATCAGTACCAATCACATGACTGTTTCACGGATGTGCTTATCTCAGCCGGTGTCACAACTCATTTGGGAAGCAAATGAATCCAGAGGAAAGCGTGGAGACAGACTAGCTAAAGTCACGTTGACTAACTACAAAACCGTTCTACCGAGAGGTAGTCTGTAACTGTGACTGACAAGTGCGGTTTGGAAAGATACCGGAAGCGGTTTCGGTGCGATCAGTTATTTGTTCTAGGGATTTACATGTTGTTCAGCGCTATCCGAACAATGCTTTCAGCCATCTGTAGATAGGTGGGAGTGATACCCGTCGCACGAGTCAGTTTCCAACGATGATTCAGTGTAATCCGATTCATGGTGTTCCGCCGTTTGCACTTTTTCTGCCAGCTCCTCTTTGTCTTGCTCTGCTTTCTTTCACTCACTCACTCGCATGCATGCATGCAGACGCACACACAAAGGTTATTGTTTGAGTGTTTGGTTACTGTTTCTCGGCTCGCTTGAAGCAAATCAATAACCTGTCGCAGCCGATCATCACTCTACACTTCAACATCAGACTGTGACAGTCGAACGATGCTCACCGGAAAGCGCGCTTATTATCCAGCAGAACTTTTCACGCGATCGATAAGTGAGAAGATACAGAGAGCGATAACCGTACCAGTTTGCCGTACGCAGAGGGCAGGCCAAAGTGTTCATCAATTTGTTATTGTTATAAGTGTCTAGCTGCGCAAGTGTTCTTTGTTCGACATGTACGATTATTCCGAAAGCTTCCCGGTCGTGCTGTAGTGCGAGACAAGATGTACGAGGTACTGATACAATGAATGAGAGGACAGGGCAAACCTGTTGTTTTAACTTGATGCTCTTTTTGGTAGATCATTGGCTGAAGATTCGTTAGAAATGTATCGGAATATTGGTAGCTCGGTGCATTCATTTTTGGTTGATCAGGTGTCCGGCACTCTATTCGGCGAGCTCAGCAAATAACTTGTAAACGTTTCATCACCAATCGAGTTGACATCATCAACCAACCGTACACTAATGATGTCTCCTTGATTGCTGACGAAACTTTTGGACGAAACTTGGGGAACAGACCAATGGCCACCTGATCAAACAAAAAAAACTTTAAAAAAAAACAGTCGTTCAGCTGCAACACCAGTTCGGTGCATAGTTGCTAGGCCACTCGAAGGAAAAACGAGGACTGAGCTACGGCCAGGTTGCCAAGTCTAAACAGAAACAGTCGAGACAGCTAGGGTGGTCAGTAAGTTCGCGCCTTAACCACTCAGTTATCTTGAGCTTTCACGAACGACATTGGAGGATAAAGCGTATAAATTTTCTATTTGTGGTATCGTTCTAACCCACCTTAGATTGGCTTCCAAACATACCGGCTGGACCATCTTTCATACCTATGAATGTTCTCAATGCTGGAACGACGGTAGGCGCCATGGAGGTACCTGACACACTCATAACCTTATGACTCCAATAGATCCATCAGAATCCAGTAAAACTTCACTTCTGTTCAGCTACGAAAAATTCATGCAGTTCACTACAAATGGCATCGATGTTTTGCAGAAAGCTGTATGGTAGGGGTAAATACACCAACTGATGCCAAGTGCAACTACGTAGAGTAAACTGCGCTCATTCACTAGCGAGATTAATGATTTTGTTTAGTCAGCCCGTCTGTCAAAAGTCCAAATATGGTTTTGGCTGGGGCGGAGGTGGTGCCGTAGATTGACTCAATCGGATGTAAATTTTTTCAAGCGCCGGCATGCACACGGAGACTTCAGCAGATTTACGAGACAGTAAACAAGCACTACTGGTCACCAGTAGTATGTGGAGGCATTGATTAGGAATATAGATCGCTGAAAGCTAAGAAAAATAGAGGTCCACTTTTTGACAGTAGGTTGCGTAATATTCGTGGCACGGAATTTAGAGAGCGGCGACCAGTAGGCAGTTGGTGGTCTGTTTTCGTTAGTGGAAGTTTCTGCACAAACAGTTGGTGCTTACTGTCCTAACGAACTATTTCTGCTCACGGAGGTCAGGTTTGCGAAGCCACTGACGGGTGACTGATGCTGCAACAAACCATAGTCCTTTTTGTCCCTTGTATTCAGTGTACGACAAGTGGCTCCTAAATTCTGCGCTGTTTGTTCGCAAGTTAGTGTGTTTGCTTTCGAGAGCAGCAGGACAGCATGAAACGCTCACTGGCCAACCGTCATTCCATGGGTGAAGTTACAAATGCCTTGAAACTGTCAGTTGTGGTCAAAGTCGACTGCAGTTCATCGCATTACTGCTGTGGGCTTTCCCTGTTCCCTTGAACATGTAGCCCACAGCAGATATGGACGAAACATTTCGGTGGGGAAATTCCACGAGTGTTTTGGACTCCAGTACGATTTAGTTGGACTGATCCCGCACGCATTCAAGAACAATTTCCTGGTATTCATCAGATTCTTCGTGAACGTCGATGACGAGCAAGCTGATAGACATGAGATAGGTTTTAGCCAAAATTTGCTTCAGAATTCAGTCCGTAATCCAGACTGAGGTAAAGTCCTGCAGGAACTCCAAGAAACCCGCTAAACTTCAACGCTTTTAGGGAGCTACACCCATGAGGTTTGTCTCTCAAGAGAACAGATTTGTGGCCTGATACAAACTCTAGCACAGAAGATCGACATTTGCCTCCATTGACCAACATCTTCATGTGACACAACAAACTAAGGGTGGTGTGAAGTGGACAACCCCTTTACACAGAGTCAGCGACCTCCAGATTTTGTCCCATCTAATTTTATTTAGGTGAATGGGGTGCTAAGGTACCAATAAGCATGTGGACATGCACGCGTGGGTTCACCTCAGACAGCTGAAGTTCAGTTAGGAGTGACACGAACATCATCTTTGCAAAAGAGTTTATTGCGAACGAATGTTTAACTCCACTCGTTTGGCTCCGTGAATTCCTGAAGTTCCAGGTTTAGAAACCGTTACGTGAGTGACCGGTCACTTATAGGACCTGAAGGTTCCACCTTGTCATGGGGATCGGGTTTCGGTGCTGTAGAATATTGCGGACTAAATTGGCTGGAACTCACCTAAATAAGTTTCTAACATCCCTCAAAAGTCAATGGGGAGCAGCCCATCGAAGGGCAACGAGTCCTCGTACTACGTAAATTCATATTTCGAAGCGGTTTAGGGGTAAAACCGTACTGTTCGTTCCGAGAGGAATATGGGACCAGCATCTTTGTATTGATGGAAGTAGCGATGCGGCTGTCCCCGAGTAAGGTCGAGTTAGAAGAAAATCAGTCCAAAAATCAAACACTGGGATCGCCCAAAGTTGACGGTGACCACCGGCAGTTATCAAAACTCGAGCCCGGTGCTGCTCGAAATACACCTGCTGTGCGCAGCAGCATTGGAAGCCTGACTTCCATGCCCTAGTCCCTGCGCCTTCGGGTAGGTCAGTTTCCAAACACCTCGTTGGTCAAACCTTGAATTCAAAACTGGGGATGAGGTACCCGGTATGTGCCCAAATTTCCAGACTCAGAAGTAAAAAACCCAAACCTCCTGCACATGCGTCGGATTGCTATGGGGAGATAACAACCTGTGCGGCTTGAAACGCGGGTCATGTAGGCTATCCTGAACAAGAAGAGAACGAAAAGTCTCTCGTTGTCAACGGACTTAGAGGATATATGGCTGACCTAGCTGCACTCAGTGATTTCTGGCTGGCTGACAGGCAAAAGCTACGAGGGGCTGGCTCTCGTTATGTATACTGTTGGAGTGGAACAGCATAAGAAAGCCAAGGTGAATCCAGTATCGAAGTCGTAGTTGCAGACCACATGAATTAGGAGACAACGAATGAACTGCTTTGCACGCGAGAATAACGACTTGATTCCGGCTTTCAGGGGCAAAATTTGCCATTGACCGCCGTTTTCATAATGATTTCTTCCTCGGAATCGAAGATATCAACTGAAAATGTCCAGTATCTTTAGCTGATAACAGACAAACAAACCGATAAAAAACTTAACAAGCTCAAATAAATTCTGATAACACTACTCAATTGCCCAAGGGATGCGGTCACGGGATCCGTCCGCTGCACCTTACGGTGAAAACCTACTTGGTTAGCTTACCTACAATCGCAGAACGGCTGAGGGCTGCAAACCGGAGAAAAATGGGAGAACAGAGGGAATGAATGATTTTCTCACAGGACTGCTTGCGATGGGCGGACAGACTTTACAAAACGAAATCCTCCACCTGCTGTGTACAATTTGGAAGAGCGAAGACGTTCTGCAAGCTCTCAAGGACACACCAGCAATTTCTGTGTAGAGGGAAAGGAAACCAAAGGAAGATGGATAGTTACCAAGGCTTCAACCTTAGTTGCGCCAAAGGAAAGATTACCACTGGTAGCCAGCTCAATTCAATGGTCCTTGGCTTTAGGGAGGAAAATTTCTTCAACACCAGTGTGGAGTTCAAAGTGTTTGAAGCAAGAAAAAATCAGGAAAACATTCGCGCACAGAATAAACCATCCTGTGGATTCGTAATGCACTACTCACAAGGTTGGTGAAAAGTCTTCGACAGCCCACGACCGGTTTCGCCCTTCCACTTCGGGCTCATCAGGTAGGCGCAGCCCCCGAGTTTCCATCAACCTTATGTTCTACTTGAACCCAAATTTGATTGGCTTCGATAAATACACTCATCTGCAACGGGAGATTCAGCTGGGTTCCAGGTGAGTCTCCCGCGAAACCAAAAAACCAAATTGATTTGCAAATGAGTGTATTTATCGACATCCTATGGATTGTTCATTGACTTCATCAAAGCCTTCGACTCAATCAAAACAGAAGCACTGTGAGTCATCCAATGAATGTTTGGCTGTCCAGAAGGATTTAGGAATCTTACCAAAGTCTTTCACAGTGGAATGAAAGCCTAGGTGTAGGCCTGTGGACCTATCTTGAACTGGTTCGAAACTGCGAACAGATTTAAGAAAGTATGTGTTCTTGTCCCACGTATTCCGGCGTCTATTCACCTACCATCTACACAAAAGGGTTCTGCTGTTGCTAGGGTGGTATAACGATTCAAAACCGTCTGTATAGTTATTTGCACACCTCGAGGCGTTTTTTGACCGAATGCTGTTTGCGGATGGTGTTTGGTTGAGCAGTATCTCGCATGGGCTTAATCTAGATATTTCTAAAACGCTTGTCTCTTATCAACCAGCACCTACATAAAGCACGGCGTAATCAACTACACGGTTGTGAGAGCGTGTTGTACGGATTCCCACTATCTTGGTAACACAACATCAATGGATCTGAGGTCAAACAGTGAAATGAATGCGCGAAACGAGGATAAGAAACATGACTGTCCAGGTGTAACACCATTTCAGTGTCTGCCTGTCATGCCACCCGAAGGAAGCACGAGGGCTGGGTTGCCCAAGCCTAAACAGAAGAAGTCGAGATGCATAGCTTGGGTTCCGACCACGGACCTTCCGGTCAGTAAATTCGCGCTCTAACCACTGAGCAATCTAGTCCCACAAAACGAGGAAGCCAACGTAGCATTTTTTGGCTTTCAGAAACGCCTCGGGCGAACTCATTATTTTTGCATAACTATCGATAATGCAGTCTATCTGGCTGTTGTACTGTCTTCACTGCAGTACGATGTTTAGAAAAAATGCGGGCGACATAGTGTACTACTCACATGTTTGTTCAAAACTATTGGACATCTAACTATTGGTTTCGCCTATCTTGGGGCTCATCAGGTAGATACAGTCCCAGAGCTTACGGCAACTTTGAACACAAATGGTGGGTAGTTTGCGATATGCACCAAATGGCAAAATGCATTTGTGTTAACGGGGACTCAAAAAATACAGATCCAGTCCCCTTTGCCAGGGAAGGTCATGACCGTCCGCGACTAACTAATGAGACAATAGCAGTCCTATGTGGTTCTTGTTTGCTCTTCGAGCTGGAGAGTGTCCCGTGTAAGACCCACACAGAAAGCGACGAAGGTCCGAGTCATGAGTTGATTTTAGCGCGTTGAGTCAATGTGCACGTGCACGTGCTGTTCATCTATACGTGGAGGTAGACAGTGTGCTTGCATTTGAACGAATTGCACGAATTTGGATATCACTCTGGTTGTATTGATTGGGTGACCGACGTGGTGAGTTAGTTCGATCAGAGAAGCGATCCCCAGGAGCTCTCAAGAGATGTCTGTCTTACAATCTTAGGGAATTATTACGTAAAGTGGACGAAGATTTACGCCATAAAGTTATAATAGGGCGAAGACATCTTGGAAAAAAAACGGTAGGAAATTGATTCTTTCCGTATAACAATAAAAGTCATTTACGAACAGTGAGCCTGTCACGATTCATAGTTCTTACGCAATCCAAAGATGTTCCTCGGACTTAACTAGTGGGAGATCGCTCAGGATGGGATCGGGTAGGAACTTCGAAACACGAATAACCTGATTTGCTTCTTGTAAACCTGGCTACCTGGACACCAAAGAGACAAATATTGACCTCCTAATAAACAATGAACGTAGTCGTGTTGATGTGAGACGTGACAGCTCTGCACGATATCACTACGGAATCAGCCGCATACTGAAGAGTACAAAACGACCCGTTAGGTGAATTACACCCGCAGACGAACTGTCAAAGAGTGAATGAGAATAATCTGGCTTAAAATTAGACAATACGAACTAAGACGGATAGTTTTCGTTTGAAACGAGCGTTCTCGTCGGTTTTCGAAGCACACTGTACATAGATGAGTATACTAATATGTATGTAAAAACAGCAAAATCATCGTCACCCTGTGGAATTACGTCGAAAACAACACAATTACTATTCTAATTTGAAGCATCGGTGAGCAAACTTGACCGTACCCAGATTTAGGAATTAAAGCGTTCTCACTGCACCGCAGTTTTGGTGTAAATGACGCATATCTTTATATTGAATTAATGACGTTGCGGTTGGCAAGCTCGGTCATTGCATTCAGTGAATAATGGTCCACTTACTTTTTTTCACTTATTGAGGACAATTCCTCTTCTATTTACCCTTTGTTGCTGGTGGCAGAAAAGGGCTTTGGAAAAGGATCTGCGGATAGCCAGAGATAGCACACCTTGTCCGTTCTCCAAGTCCATTAGATCTGAGATTGTAGATGATTTTTTGTGTGCATGGTTCCAACTGTTTCGACCCCACACCATGTAATAATGTAGAATTCTGTTGCCGCAGTTTCAATTGTTAATGCACAACTGAGTCGGCATTTGCGTGGGAAGACGAATGTGCCACAATAAAGTCATTTCCACCAGGCCCGGTTTCACAGTGAGAGGATGAATTGATGTATCGGTGTTCTCGTGTTCACGATGCCAATTTAAAGCGCCGATCCATCACCACTGGTCAGTTAGAGAAGGAGCCTGCAGTACATTCTCTGTTCTTCCCACGTGAGTAGCATCCGCTCCGGCAAATTTTGTACTTAAAAAATGGCCGACCAATCGCTCAATGTCGTCCAAAGTCGCAGGAATACCCGTGTTACCGTGCTAACTTGTCAAGCTCTATAGCTGAAAGTCCTAGCACTATCGCTAACAAAGAGCAGACGAGCAAAGCCATGTTCTTGGCTTAGCTAAGCCGCGATAACAGCGGATAGTTAGACGGTTCGGTACCACAATGGTGGTAACTGTCATTTACTTGAAACTAGGCACTGAGGTGTCCAGGACAACAACCTGCGCCACAATTTTCGAATCGATTGCTATCAGAATATGGGAGCTGCGTAAACCGGAGGCATCACTCATATCGTTGGCATTCTCTCGGTGATCACCCTGCTTTCAGCAGTTCAACGGTACCAACTATTGTGCTGTTTATCTATACGAGGAAAGCGACCTATGCCAGGAGCATAGGCTCATTTCCGTGTATTTCCCCAGAGTTCTAGTTTTAAGCACTCCGTTTGAGTAAACTAGGTTATCACTGTGCGCAGCAAGTACAGTGATACGGGGGTCAAAAACTAGCGGAACCCCGTGTAAATGTGCCTGTGCTAAGTTCTGTTCGATGTGGGAGTAGGTAATATGACGTTAGTTTCCGCTACCCTTTTGAATTCTACTGTCTCCATGAGACAATAAGCATCCCTGAATTAGGGACGATTTCATCTTCATTGAATGTCGCTGCTATGAGGGTTACGGTTGGAACGAGCCACTCAAAATCGTTATTGGTATCACTGAATTCACCAAAGGTTTGTTCACAACACTGGACCAAAGCAGTGAGCGCAGTCGAACTCCACTGGTTATCGATCGATCACCCATGAAAAAAAGCCACCCATGTCACTTGACATTACCATCCGATGCTGATCATTCTTCTGTTGAACTCGTGTTCTGATTGGTTTATGTACACGCTATCCCAGAAAAAACTCATGCAACACTCCCGCCATTTGAAAAAACGAGCGCCATTATCATGCGTATTCGCAGCCTAGCTTACTCGATAGTGACCTACTCTTTCCTACCGAGAAATCAGTAAACAAGCAGTGCGTCGCAAAAACAAACAACGCAGGCTATTTTCATTTAAGGACCAAGGTTCCTCACGAGTATTGCAATTTTTTCAGCCTAAACTTTCCTATCTGTCCACGTAACAAAAACAATCGAAAATACGTTTGCATTCCTTTGCTTGCCCTATCAAAGCACCGGATCGAATACTTCTCAGTACACAGAGGTCAGCAGGGTGATGGCTGTCGAACCATCGGCGATAAAGAAATTACTGGGCTTTAAGACTTACGTGTACCAATCACTGAGAGCTGAGCAAATTTCCTCGAGGAACAGAGCTGACATGCATGACCTATGGTTGTCACAGGAAAAAAAAGTGAAGACGGGAAAATCATGCTGGAAGTTAATACGTGACCTATCACCGAATTTCGAAGACACATTCATTCGCTCCTTTTTCTGCCGGATAGGGATTAACATCTTCTAATAAATGTGGATAGAGGTCAGAAATAAAAAAAGATGCTTGTTTTGACACGATGTTGCAGTAATGGTTGAGAAAGCCTGGTGCCTAAAGGATGAAGTGAAAACCTACGTGACTACAAAACCAAGCAGTGATCTTCATTAACGTTAGCAACAGCATCATTGTTCACCCTAACATTTCACTGTCGTCCAATCGAAAGTTTTTTATTTGGAAAGATTTGTGTGGAAACATCACAAATTAGACGGGAAAGTGCCCTGATGCTGGTTTTACACAATCGTTTGGGAGTGTTGTTTCCGCAGCGCTGGCTGAAACAACCTCGTTAGGAGATGTCAGCATGAAAGCCGCCATATATTCTGAAGAGTCTCGGAGACCATATCATAGAAACCCGATTGCACCAGAAACATTTAAATTAACTATAATTTCTTTCATACCCGGCTGCTGAGCTACATGTTGTCCGTTCCACAGTTTCCGTCCATTCTGTAGGAAGTATATGGAGCATTTGTTTCAGTAGACCATGACTGGATACGACTAAGCCATCACAATTGGTGGCTAGGGATATTTTCCGCAAATCAAGTAGATGCTGTACGGTCTAACAGTCTTTACTAAACACGTCATCAAAAATCCGCTAAGGAACCCAACACAACCAATAGCCCTGGAAATTACTGGTCAAAGACCTCTCAGCCATTCGAGGATACCATGTTTGAGGTAGATCAGTGGTTGAGACGCGAAACTACCAACCACAAGATCCGTGGTTCGCACCCAACCTCAGCTTCACGATTGCTCCTGTCTCGGTTTGAGCAACCTGGCAACAGCTTGTCCCCCGTGCCTCCCTCGGGTGGTATGATAGCTCAGCACCAAAATGCTGAGCGACTAATCACAATTTCTAGTGCTTCTCGCCTAGTAGTGACAGCGGGGTGTATTCGGAGGCTGAAAAGCGTGGAGCTGTTCAGAATGCATGTTGTATGTTGGACTGATGCTGTTCGGTTTATCTCATAACACTTATTTTCAACGCTGAAAACACCTGCATACTGTCAACAGACAACTTTTTCATCAACAGAGATTTGAATAGCCGGGTTCTGAAGATGCTCCGGCGCTGGCCTCACCTTTCAGCGATGGCAGAGGTGAACGGGAAGGAGAACGTGGACATCCTTGTCGGATTTTTAAAGCTGCATGTGAATATCATAATCATTATTGACAACAACACCAGAGGAGAATACTAGGGCTCCAGTTTTGCACGACCAATCCGGTTTCTTTGAATGAAGCCCTATAGCGAAAGGAAGTGGAATACTGTAATAATTTTAGTGATCCGACTGACATTTCAGCTACGTTCGGTATCCCATTAGGTGAAGGCTCATTGCGCTGATTTGAACTGCTGCTATTGTAACAGGAATTCAGCAACTCGAGGATTCTGGTGTCTCTGTGACTTGTTGTCTCAGCTGTTCCCCCACGGAAAATGAAAGCAAAATACTTCCAGAGAAAACTGGGACTAGAGCACTTGAAGAGAATGTCCACAAACAGAACAGTGATTGGCTGTAATCAGCCGAATATTTACGGTTTGCTGTTACTTTTCGTCTGTTTCGAACCCAGATGGCTTGGAAAGAAATCTTTAGTGGCCACAAGGAGGAAAATATTCAGCAACCTTCTGAGTAGTGTATTACGTTATGAAAGAAGATGAAGTTTCAATGCATTTTTTTCTCAGCCGCATCACTTGTATGTCGTCTCCTCTTCCGTTATCCGCGGATAACATTGATCCCCTCGAAACAATTAGAACAAGTGTTGTTGTGGTGTCGGTGACTACCGCACAGATACACAGCAAGCATTAATTGATGGATGAGCAGACAACGAGAGCAGGGATGACATTGAAGACCAAATGTCAGTTGACCACGAGCGTAAAATTGAACGCGCCATCCACTTCAGTTGGACTCAACTAAGGTGATGCGATGAGTCATCAAGTACAGTTGTGTCGCTGCTGCTGGCACACACGTACAAGGCCAGTTGCTGCCGGGGCAACAAGGGAAGTGGTCTGCACACCGGAAAACGGATCTGAGTTAAACAAAAGCAGCCAGCATATGCGGCTGGAGAGCATCAGAGGTAGAAGTGAGTGTGAGTCCTGTCGGTCTTCATATCTTACCAGTTGAGCCTGGCATCAGCGATGGGGCGACCATCATAATTGCTGTTCCAGCGAGGCATACACAAACCAAAACGTCTGACACGCTTTGTTGGTAGTCAGGTGGCTTGAGCCAGGGACCGAGGCTTTGGTAGGAAAACTTGAGTGTGCTCAAGCTAAGATAACGTGTCTCTTGCTGCCTATGGGAATCATAGCCAGGTGAATGAACCGTGCAGTTCGCACATACAGAAGCAAACCTAACAACTAGTTTCTCTGTGAGGGTAGATGAACTTTGACTGCTAAGTGTCACTTCAGCTCCTTGGTGCACTACATGAAGACTTATGAACGAACACAGCCAACAGGCCGCTTGTAACCTGACCCTCAGTCCGCGGGGTCTACCGCGTTTAACATTTGTACTACGGTTCAAAAACGGACATTTACCAGTCTCCTTACGATATGTATAGTGTATACCTAGGATCAGAAAGCTACCTATCCGTCAATGGGACGACGGCACTGATTTCTTTTCGTAGGAGCGTCGATAAATTCAGTACAGACCTAGTTACTACTGACGTGTCCTCGAGGTGCAGCCGTCTCACACAATGAGCAGAGCTGAGCCGAGCCAGGCCACGGTTACTTATTGCCTGCGTGAGCGAGATTACTACACGCTTCCAGTACATGGCTTATCGTAATTTACGTAAACCAGCTCCAACTGTATGCAGATTGTGGAATAACACATAAAAAGCAAATGCGCGGCCAAGTCATCTGGTTCCTGAGAGATTATTATTCGAACGAGGATCCGCTTGGTCGAAGAAGGTGCGGACTTGGACTCGTTGCCGTGTGGTCAGACTGAACAGGGTGGCCAAGTGTGAACATCCCGTCTGAAGTTACTGTCATGGCAAGTTGATGTCATGACTTTTCTGAGAAACAGCTATGCTGCTTTCTTTCGGAGAAAACGATCCTCGACTTTGGGGAAGTGTTGGCTCTTTTCACGAGGCAAACGTACTTTGATTTCTCAGTCGAGCAAATGTGGTTGCTTTTGCTTGCTCATGAGAAAGAACGTTAGGTCTCTTGGAAGATTTCACCACGATGTGGAGTCAGAGGCATTTCCAGTAGAGCGGTGTTCCACTGTATCCGTTTTTTCGTCAGAGAGCGAAAAAACCTAGTTCTAGGTCGGCTAGGAATGTGTTCCACTCGGTGACAAGTGAACTAGGCAATGCGTAATATCCTATCCAATTTTCCCGAAGATAACACACGAAACAAGAAGAAACCGGAAAATTTATTCTGAAGTACGCAAATAGTGGTAGTAGTAGTAGTTGTAGTATTAGTTTATATCGTTAGTATTAGTAGAAAGGGTGTCAGTAATTATTGGAGGCCATAGCGCAAAGGCCCTGAGAAACGGGGATGGAGAGGGGAGGGGGCAGGGATGGCAAACAAGCAACCATATGAAAAACGGAAGTAGAAAAAAACAAAAGGACAAATTGAAAACCAGCCGGAGGGGGGCGGGGCAATTCGATAATAAGTGATACAGCTTAGGAAAGGAACTTGGGAAAATACCTGAGACTTTGTGTGTGGGAAAATTGTCGGGCGATGATTGGTTGGGAGAGAGGCGCACACATGGAGATCGTAATGTCAAAACCAAGCGAGCCACAATAGCGTCAAACCGGAAATGACAAATAAACGGAGAGAAAACAGTTGTCATCGGAACAGGTGACATGAGTCCTATAGAAATTAAATAGTTTCATAGCGGCAATGGCGGGGCGCAATACATAGTGGGACAGTGTTGAAATAAAAAGAAAAACAGGGAGAGTAGTCAGGATGAGACAAGGCATGGGGCTGACGTGGAGGCAAGAGAGTAGATCAAAGGAAACCACAGAGGATGAGAATGGCGCGTGTAAGTTGAAACAAAAAAGATAACCGGATGTTGATGACGTATTGGCAATATAAATGGCGCCCTAGTCCACCAAGTAACGCGGCAAATGAAAATAGATGAAACACAACAACGCTCTCGAAGGTGAGGATCAAATGAAAACGTCCTCATTCGTCGAACTGCATGCGATGATTGGGACAAATGTCGAAGGGTAGGGGCAGGATGGGGGAGACTTGCAGCTGTTGGTTGGCGATAGCCAAAAGTGTGACAGTCTTCCAAAGTAAAAAATAAATAGAAACCGTGGTGGTGATAGTAATAACGAATAACAACCACAAAGATAAAAGGTTCGGGAAGCTTGTGGGGAATGCGAGCGGGGCGGGGTCGGAAATCGCTGAGCGGTTGGATAGGAAGGATGCTGACGATACGTGTGATCGTAATTCTGCGTACGTGTACGCATATGGTGGAAAGTAATCCTAAAGTGTACATTAAGGTGCCACTTTGTGAGGTAGCGATTGTATCCGGAGCAGAAGAGGGGTGGGTTGGATGCTGACAATCAAAGCAAAAATCCCTGCCGTGTAGAGAAAAAACAACTTGCGAGAAGACGCAACAGGGTTAGATAGGAGGCGATAGGGCAAAATTTAAAAAAATGTATCAGAAACAGCGAGAAGGACAGTCCTGAGTTCAAGAAATTTCACTGGCAAACAAGCTCACTAACCTGTATAAAAAATCGACTCGAGCAAACGTCAAGCAGGACTAAACAAAACGAGGAAGGAAAGACCGAGAAAAGACCGTGAATGCACAGGAGAGGGTAGCAGCCAATTCAAATAAATACGACACCGAGGCATGGTTATACGACCGGGATGGATGGACCAAACATCAACAAGCTGTATGTGTCTGTTTGTGCATCTAGTGAGCGATTTTAAGCGGACTTTCGGACGCACCAAGGCACGCTTGGCTAAAATACAGAGCACCACAGTGACTGGGAAGGTGTACATGATTGGATGGGAATTTGGGCTGCAAGAAATAGGAGAAGGAATTCCGGTCCGTATTCGGCCTGGTTGTGTGATTAAAAGCGGAACGTCAACAAGATAGGGAGGTAGTATACCAACAGCTGTTGGACAGTGAGACAGACGGGAGGCGGTTAATGGTGGAACACACTCGCCTGCAGGAGCTGACGGGCGGAAAAGGGCTGCTCGAATGCAGAGGTTGAAATCTTGGTTTAAACTTCCTGAGTTTGGTGGCAAAAAAGACAGATAGAGCGAGATAAAAATAACACATTATGTACTGATATCTAAGATATTAAGTGGTTGTGTACGCGTGCGCGCAAAAACGTAGGTTAATAGAAAAAGGACCAAAAAATCGGAAGAAAAAACAATGGCGCTTGAAACGAACAACTGATTGAACAAGAAGTGTGTGGAAGCGGGTGGGAGCATGACGGACCCACACCAAAGCAGCCCTGATGATACACAGATAATCGGACCTAGACAGATGGCGCTATGTGGACCAAAATATACACCCAAACGTCAATAAATCGATGGGGACCAATGAAGTGTGCAATGTCAGTGTGGATGTTTGAGTTTGGGTGGCAGGGGGGCATGGAGGAAGGCTTCGATCGATAAAAATCAAGATGGGTGGGATTGAGAGGGGAAGAAGAACGATGGAGACGGAGAGGTGAAGTAGGATGAGGCGCTGCTAGAAACATCTGCATTTCTTGAAAGGTTGGTGGCTGCCGGTGGTTGGTGGGTAGCCTCCGCAGCGGCAACAGCAGCTACAGCAGCAACAGCAGCAGGGACGGCCAGAGCCAATCGACCGGCGTCCCAACGATCGCCCGTTGGTGGGGGAAATTCGGTGACAGCGGCAGTTTTAGGAATTTCCCCATCATCCGCACCTGTTGCCGCGGAATCAGAAGAATCGTTGTATAGTGTACTTTCCGTGCTCGTTACAGTTTCACTGGACGGTTGACAGAGGGACAACTTCAAGGGAGCCAATGACTGAAAGGCGCTAGAACAGGCCAATGTGACTGCTTGAGCGGAAGCCGAGAATAGGGCGGAGGCACTGTCTGCCAGCTGAAACATTTCGATGTAGAGCTCGGGGAAGTGTAGATCTGAACGGACATCCTTGAAGAATGGGGAGGGAAAAGCAAGGTTTACTGGGGTCTTTATGAAAGGCCTATTGTGATTCTGTAAGCAGCTATGGACAGGATATTACAGAAAATAGGTCAGAACCACAATTCATCGTTGCTGGTAATAAGAACGCGGTCAGAATTGAAAGGGTATGGATTAGCCTCGAATTCCTGTCGATGTTACATGTGGGTCAGATTCAGTGGAAGACTTACAAGCTAAGATACCTTTTGCATGGAAGCCATGTGTCGCAGTCCACCTCTATGACATGTTACGTCACTCTTCAGACGAAATTCGATGAGAAATCAACTGATCAACTCGGAAACTTTCATTCCCAAAGCCATACCCAGTTGGATTGCACCTACCTCCGATTTAAACAGGTTAGTGTCGGGACCTCATAGAGTTTTGGGCAGGTAGTAAGTCTATGAAACCCAGGACTACCAATGAATTACACTCTGTAAGACGACGGTTGCAAGCGCTGTCACAAGCCGAATCTATTGATATCCTATGAAATCCTACGCAAATCATTTAAACCTAACTCAGTGAGCGCTTATTCACTGACCAGCAGGTTCATTTACTTATGTCGCGCGGTTATCTAGCCGCCGATTGGACCACTTCCTCACACTACCTTGTTTTGCATTTCAGCCAAAGAGATGAGTTTTTTTAATTGACAGACGTTTGAGACGAATCGGGTTCTCATCAAAATATACCATCGTTCAAGTAAAGTCTGTACGGAGCCTTTGTGCCCACAGTTAAGAATGATTCCTTATCCACAAACTGTGCACAAAAGACACATGGAATCCGTTTGTAAGTTTATTTCACCGACAATGAGCGGGGTACACAGAGGGTGACCAGACATTGTGTATCGAATGGTTGGGCTTTCCTAATGAAGTGGGAAACGACAGAGTTACGGCTGTTGCAATATCTCGTATCCTACTTTAGGCTTTTCCGAACCTGTAGATAGCTGGAATAAAAAGTTCTCCGCGAGGTGGGCAGTTCTCCGGCATGAGACTATGTGGTTACCTGGCTCATGTTAGAAATTGTCCTTCTTCCCGACGTCACATCAGGCATTTCCGATCACACTTTATGAAGAGATATAAGTAACACTTCAAAGGGGTCAATAACTAACCTACTGAAAAGCTCCCGACAGCGTCTGCAGCTACTTGGCTACAGCTTCGATTCAAAAAGGAATAAGACTCGCGCTGCGGCGTTGCAAACCTACAGTATACTGGAGCCGCATGTACCGGAGGTTAGCAACAGCTGCCCTGGACTTGTCAATTTACGAAGCGTAAGTTTTTCGCTACTCTGGTGAAAATTGCGCAGCCTCCAATGTGTATGAGTTTATCTGGTTTGCTCATCTGCAAGCATAATGTTTTCAGTATGAGTCCACTCAGTCTTAAAAATTTCGTGGGTGCAAGTCGTATACTAGGAATTTTGGACAAACTTGCTGCATTACATAGAATAGCTTGAATCCCTGAAGAATCCGATTCAGGACGAACAACATAATCAGCGCTCTTACAGTTACTGAGTGAACGCTCCGAAGGCGTTCCGACAATTGGGTAAGTCGTTCGGCTGTAGCACCCTTTCGGTGCCCAGCTGCCATGCCACTCGAAGGAAGCACGAGGGCTGGGGTACTGTCAGGTTGCCCAGGCCTAGACAGGGGAAGTCGAGAGGCAGAGGCCGGGTTCGAACCACGGATCTTCCGGCCAGTAAGTTCGTGCTCTAACCACTGAGCCATCTCGCCCCAGTTCGACAACTTGGATGTTGGTGGCAACCAAATAAACTTCGAGCAGTTTATCAGCAATGAAGTTAAAAAGTAAATATGATGGAGTACAAACTTCTTAGACGTCACGTGATGCTGGGTGGCTCATTCGATGGAGTTGGCACAAGAGGGAACAATGGCTGGGATGATATTCATTTGATCGACAGAAGTTACCGAAACACGTGATGGTTAACAGGGTTGAAGGGAAAAAGTTGATGAAGGAAAAACTACCGTTGCTCGTTTGTGGGAAATATTACGGTGCTCGACCGGTCATCTTAAAGTGAGGATGTGGTCAATGGATCATTATCCAGAGCGAAGCACAGCCTGTTCCTCACACATAAGACTTTCAAAGAGATCGATCAACTACGTGCAATTTGACGTCAAAAGGTTGCCTATTGTAGAGAATTCGGTAAATTACTACTACGTTTACTGGTTGCTGGTCAGGTGATGTCCACCAGGCTCCTTTGTGAACATACCAGTTCAACTTGGCTAAGCTGAAATACGCCACTCACTTTCAAGCAGGTCAGTATTTCGTGATGTTCCCTGTTCATGGCCTGAAGCATTTTCGTTAACGCGACCAACTGAGCCCACCGATGACGTCCCTCCTGTTCGGGAGGACAATCCGAACATCCTGCAGGAAAAACAAAAACATTAGGGAAATGAGCAAAATTCATCGAAAGAGGTCATCATGCTTGATGCCCGAATCGGGCAAGAAATAATTGACGATTCCAAAAAACACAAATGATCAAATCCGCGCCAATTCAACAGTTCGAAATTCTGATGTATATGGATAATGCTTATCCCCGCTTTCCCGTTGACTGGTCACTTCAGAGTATCGTTAGTGCGGAGGTTAATTCTGGAGAACAACGTTACAAAGGTATAGTAGCTTGATTCTTGTGCGCGTACATGCAACCCCAGCTGTCTTCCATAAATCCGAAGGTTCAAACTGTTGTGCAAAGTGCAGACTTCCCCGGTTGTGAGGTAGTGTTACTGCTTTCCGTGAACGTTTAAACCCCGTGAAACAAATATCAAGTCCCTTCCATCTCCATCCACACCGAAAGGACGACGAATCATCAAATTAGTGAATCAGGTCGGCCACATCACCATTCTGCACGAGCTCCAGATGCAAACCTATCGATCGACACATCCAAATAACTTTTCTTCGCATGTTATTATGTTACTGAATGAGCCAGCCATTGAGTAGTGTGGTAGATAACGATCCGATGGCAGTATCGGCTTACACGTTCGGTAAAAGAGAAACTTTACTCACAGTAGCAAATTCGTGTTTACGTCACCTGTGACCATAACGTCGTCACAAGGAAAGAGAGTTATTATGTATTCCAAAGTCTGTGCATTGCGCAAACCAATAAGGAAATCAAAAGGGAGACGTGTTCATTTCATTCAGTGTGGATCGTAGTGGAACTGGAGAATATCTACTAGACTGGAAGACATCGTGAGGTGGCAGCAACGGAGAGACACTTTGAGAATCAAGGTGTTCGCACCATCCACGGGCAAGATAAAGCAATAGTTACCGTAAGTATGGTGGGAGAAACACA
Organism: Clonorchis sinensis; assembly: GCA_003604175.2. Classification (NCBI taxonomy): domain Eukaryota; kingdom Metazoa; phylum Platyhelminthes; class Trematoda; order Opisthorchiida; family Opisthorchiidae; genus Clonorchis; species Clonorchis sinensis. Next base: position 15,773,508 of record CM030374.1, read on the forward strand.
AAACGGGAACCACTGATAGGAAAGAAATACAGCTCCGTGCACCTCACGCACCTTATTCACGCTCAATTCATGCAAGTATTCCTAAGTAAACGAATGCATGAGGTTCCGTTCAGTTCTACACAACTATGAACCTCAAAACACTCCGTTTGTCATTGATTCAGTAGAAAAGAGATGAAAAAACTAAGAACTTCAGAATTGTAGACCAAAGATCAGCGGCGCCACCGACCGAAGAACAATCTTGAACCTATGGAATTGTAGACCAAAGATCAGGGGCACCACCGACCGAAGAACAATCTTGAACCTATCCTATACAACACACGACACAGCACCGGAAAACAATTCGGATAACTGTTGTAAAGCCGTCCGTATGCATAAATTTTACCCACACCTATTAGAGTAGGCATAGACAGGCCAGTTTTCACCCGTTCGAACCTGGGAATGGTGGACCGACTGTCTGAAAAACGTGCCACGTGTCTTTTGTGTAACACTATCAAGATCCCCATTTTCTCTGCTTCCAATCAACTAAGAACCTTCTAACTTTCAGTACATATCAGACCCGCCATATCAACAACCAGTTTTCACTCAATCCACAGAAACCAAAAACCATTATGTTGCGTGCTAGAAGGAAGTGCAACGTCATTGAGGTCAGTTCTGACAAAGTGTAAAAATCGTCCCGGAGTAGCCGACATCCTCTACAGTTAATCACTGTGCAAGGGCGCTTTGGCATGCTTCTGTTAAAATTACGCAGACATCTTTCCCACACCCACGATTCCCCTCTGCAGTCCACGCACAGTAAAAAAGAAATTGTTTAGGCTAAATACGGACCATCTAATTTTGCCCCACGATTCTTGAATAGGTTTTCGTTGTTACACATACGCAAGACAGTCTGTAGATTTGGGATAAAAAACAACGATCTCACTCATTAAGTGGTAAGGACCCAAGGTTCTCATGTTGAAGTCACAGTTCTCCAAACAACTCTTCATAAAACAGACGGGAAGAAATTATCACTAGATAGGGTGATGTGAGAATCGCCGTGAGTCTACCACCTGATTCCACTGAATGATGGTCATCTACAACAGAAGTGAAATTCTAGAACCCGGAAAGATTTCCCATTGTGACTACGGCGATTGTGAATTCCCCCTTGTTTTCACTCCAGTAACGTCCAAACCACACGTTTTTTCTCACTATCGAACAACACCTTGTTTTATGCATATCTCCGAAAGATACCGCCACCCTCTAGCTTGACTGCAGGTTTTGTGTGGTTTCTGGTCAACCAAGCGAGACATCTTCGTGTTCATACGCTTCCAATGGGGAGTACCTCACAGAACTAACTTGACATGACTGATCCTCAAATACACAACAGAAAAGGCCGTTTTATATTAGAGGTACTTGTGTAATGCACTGGTCCGGCAAATTTTTTACAATGCGTGTTTCCACTCAGGTAACCTTTCTGAAGTCACGCTGAACTAAAGTACCAACGCTGCAAAGGAGATAGACCTTACGAAGAGGAAAGGCGGAGTTTCCGATGTGACCGAGAGAGTTGATGACGGATGGAAGTCTTTGATCCCATTCGAGTATCTGAGGTCGGTTAGTTTATGCTCTGACTACTCGCGAGTAGTCATGTTCCAAGATGAATCGAAAATAGGTCGGTACGTCGGCGCGAGTGACCACCGCTGATAGCCTCTCAACTGTCTCCCATGTTTCAGAAACCGAGGGCAGGCTCCCTTGACCTCTAGCAACGATTTTGAGGCTAATTAGGTGAACAACCAATTACTAAATGAGTCGGCTTACCCATCGTTGTCAATAAATGGAAAGTGAAGTTGCACGGTGAAGCGAATACGCAGTTCACAGAATTTCAAACAACGTAGCTTCACGGTACGATGAATAGGCGTGAAGCAAAGTCGCCTGGCCACTTCGGTCTTCGTTCAATCGATAGATGGCTCAGGCGTCGTCCATACAGGTATAGGCGCTAACCTATAGAGGCCTTAGGTGGTTTGCTATACCCAGCTTCAGGTTTGTGTAGCTGGCCTTTCTTCAGACAGTCTTGCAAATCGACGAAAACCACTAACACGAACTTCGACACTGAAGTAGTATTCACACATCGATCAAACTACACACGAAGTACCTGGCTTCATTGCGCTTGCAGATAAGCTGGAATTAATCTATCAACATTTTTTCGGCTTGTTTGACGCTGAAATATTTCGCGGTCGAACTCAACAAGCTGAGATGCGTCTGTGATGTTTGGAAATGTACGAAGAATGGTTACAAAAGTTCGCGACCAGTTCTTGTTCTCTTGTTTACACTACACTACGAAAGAATGACAAAGTTGACGAATTTCGTCGGTTGGATGTTTGGCGGAAAAGACATTGTCAAAAGTCGACCTTGGTTCCTACAATGAACACTCAGGCCCCGGAAAAAATGAGATGCAAAACTCTTCGAGAGAATGGGTCGTAAACTACAGAAACTCAAGAAATCTCCTTACTTGTCATACAGACTCGTAGGCTGTGATGAGCGAGGACAAACAGCTCCCGTGTACTGGTTCGAGTGGGTTCTTCGAGCAACTGATGATCTGACGAAGCAAACAAGAAGACAACGAAACGAGTGGTAAAGTTGGTTATATAGATGGAACCAAAATAAAGACAATCGCGTTAGACAGGACTGACCAAAAAGTTTGGGTGCTTCCGTAAAGCCAGTCGGCTTTAGACAGTGTGACAATCCTGCATTCGTACTAGTTGCTGGCGACTGGTGTTACAACAACCACCTCTCTACCTAATTACAACACAAACAAAGTCACCGGAGGGAAAGGGTTAATTTGGCATTGGTCCTCTCGTAATCAAGTAGGAGCTAATCTTGTACACAGGTAGCAAGACCCTACTAAGGCATCGATCGATCAATGCAACTGTTTGCCTTCTCCATAAGTGTGACAAGTCTAGTGCAGTTGGCCACCCGACCCAATTATGTATACAGTTGAGATATGGTCAATTTGTCGTGAGAACTTTCCACTGTAAAATGTGTTCAGGTACCGATCTGAATTGATCCATCGTCTATCGAAGATGAGGATTAATCGAATACGATTTGACAAGGTGGATTTGAATGAGAAAAGGGGTCACAAATGCAGACTAGACGCAGTCACAAAGTTTTTAATTCGACTGGGGAAATGAGACGGAATAGGGACTAATTCGTCGCGGGACTCTTGTGGAGCCAGTTCGTCCTCTTGAATACTTCGACCTCCCTCACCTCAACTTCAGAACAGAGATAATCACCCTGATGACAGCGATGATTGATAGTGTGTTCAGTACCAGCTGACGCATCGATTGAATGTCAAACGTATTTGGAAGATCAGAAATTCCGACTAAGTCAATTTATATCGCAGACCGGCAGTCGGAACAAAGTATCGACTGGCATTCGCACAGCCCCGTATGTGCACACCATAGCGTGTACTATCTTCACCGGAGTGCAACCGAAAGGGTTGGATGACATATGTGAGTGTAAAGCCTATCACGCAGTCATTTCTCGAACCGATCTATGATTCAACAAACAAAGAACAACGCCAAACAACTCTTTGTCAATGTTTCCAATACCTTGGAAGGGTTACTGGGCAACAGAGGGAAACAATAACTTCACTGTTATCCATATCCGAAGTGCATGAAGTCAGACCAGATTTAAGTGTGGATGGATGAAAAAAGTAATGCAAATTTCTTACCAATCAAGTCCAACATGAACAGTCCAGATAGACTATGCTAGTGCTGACATCATACACGGAAATCGATTAAGGCGCGAACCTATTAACCGGAGGGTCCGTGGTTCGAACTCAACCTCGGTATCTCGATTGTTCCTACTTAGGCTTGGGCAACCACCTGGCAGTAGATCAGTCTTAGCGCTTTCTATGGGTGGCATGCCGAAAGACTGTCGCAGATGAACGAAAAAATAACATTCCCGAAACTTTGCAAACACGAAGAATCTGATAGCTACTCACAAGGTTGCTGAAGAGTTTTCAACAACCTTGTGAGTAGTTTCCTTTATAAAAATACACCGAAACATGAGGCGGCCTGTCTGCAGCACATTCAGTTGAAGAACATCGTAAACGAGAGATTCACTTGAGTCTCCCGTGAAAACCAAATTGATTTGCCAATGAGTTTATTTGTCGCAATCTGCTAGCTACTTTGGAACCTATTTGACCACTCCTGACGACTTTTTCCTGCCAAGTACACCAGATGCTTGGTTGGATGACAATTCATTGGCATACTCGGCCAAGCTGCATGTTAGAGTACAGAATTGACCACCCAACAGTCCGCATCAGACAGTTGAGACTAGCCTTCACTGAGTGTATGGGACAACGACAGAACGACCGAAGTATACAGTATTGATGAGTACACTCGACCGGCTAGAAAAAACAAGGGTCCACGCGCATTTTGAAGTCTGTTTGTTCAATATACCTGTTCCGGAATGGCCTCATAGGTATTTTGCACCCTCGAATGATAGTATATGCTATATGAGTTACGCGCCCATTTCCTAATTAGTAAGTGCACTTTTCCTAATACTGATGTTTCAGCTATCGTTCTATACATAAATCGGTCACCTCATGAAAAAACGGATGGCTATGTGGGAGACGTTCACGCACTACAGTGTGTTTCCTTAAAGTCTGTTGGTAGGGTGAGGCACCACCTATTGCGCATTGTCTTGTAGAGTATCTCAGAGATTCGATTCACCAAAAACGCGGTGTTTATTTCTTGAGAATGCCTGTCAGAAGGAAACGCCGCAACCGCGTGGTATGCCTGCTTTGTAACTTAGTTTCTTATGTCAGATCGGACCGGTAAAGACAAAAAAATGGAGGCGTTCATCCCTAGGTAAAACCTTTAGGGAGGTCAGCTTCAAAAAAACCATTTTGTTCCCTAAGTTAATTCTTATGAAAGGGTCATGCAGTCTGTCCTGAAAAAAATAATTCGCTTTAACACGAGTGCACAACTGGGAGCAATACATTAGGCCTACGTGACAAGGTTTGCATCGACAGATGATTGTGTATGGGCACATTCACGTATCATTATAAGAATAATATCAATAGTAACAGTAATGATCGTTTAGCGGTAACAATCTTTCGGTAACTAGGTGTCATGCCACCGGAAGGAAAAACGAGAGCTGAGCTACTGCCACAGTGCTCAAACCTAGGCAGGAGCAATCGAGATGCAGAGGTTGGGTTCGAATCACGGACCTTTCGGGTAGAAAGCTCGCACCTTAATCACTGAACTATCTCGAGCTCACGCGCCACTCGCTGAAGTCGAAAATTTCATGCCAACTATAACTGAGTGAGGTGGCCTTCCATTACAGATGAAGCTTCGTGGCTGGGTTTTGGAGCCATCAAACAATATGCCAACGAAAATTTGTTCAACTATTCAGGAAAGGCTAATCGAAAACCATGATTTATGTTTGAGGTGCCTGGGCTCAAACCCAGTGTTTAGATAGGGGTTTCAGCGCTGCAAAGTTAGTGAAAATAAAATCTAATTGACATCCCCGAAGAGTTTTATTTTATCCAGGGTTCTGAGGTTGTACTAGGATTCGTACGAAGTTGAAGGTAATTTGTCTTCTGGAAGCTGAATTCGACATTTAAGACAATCTTTACATTTGTACAAGATTTTTTACTAATTGAGAGGATTGTCGAATGAGAGATATTGAACACCTCAACTGTCCTCGACGGGTTGGTCTCAATCGTGAGTCAGGAAATGAACATAAGCTACACTACGCCATCAGTCTCACAACGATTCCAGAGGCGAGGAGCATTCCACATTTAGGATGATTGGGCAACAACCCTAAGTCAAGGAAATCCATTAGAGAAGCCAACTGCTACTCGCTACGTTACTGTTCGCATGGGCTGTTCATCTATTCTTGAAGATTGAACAATTTATTCAACATAGGCGCGATTTGTGAGGAAGGATCGGGTTCTAGGAAACATGAGTGCTACCTTTAAAAAGTGACTCAGGCTATTTTTTCCAAGAGATGTCAGAGAAAACTGAAAATGAAACAGTGAATGACAGCTTCACCGACAGTGCGCACACATAACACGCTAAAAACAGGTTGGGTAACTTGAGACGCAAGACATCAATCTGTTTGCCTCACAGAATGACTATGAGCTCACATCCATTATACACAACCGTAACAGTCATGGCAATTTTACGTGAATACCAACGCTCCTAAGAACAATAGTAATAATTAGAAAAAAAACATTAACAAGCAACTTATCGTGTCCTACGTTGGCCCTATTATTTTGTTGTCAATGTTGCGCAAGTGCGCAGAGAAAAACCAAGGTCGATTTTGACCTATGCACACGTGCACATTGGCTCGGTGATTAGATGGATCTGTCTGGAACACATACATACAACTACCCAGTGCTGTCCAACACCTGGAACACAAGTGCTCATCGATTGACAAACAGACAGCACACGCCACTCAAGAGAGAGAGAGAGGCGATCAAGCGTGTGTAAAAGTACAGGGCAGCTTACGTGAACTCAAGTCTATTTCCACCGCTCAATCTTGAACAAATCGTGTCAATCCCACACATGTCCTGTCGGACTTGTGCCAAATGGCACAAGCGACAGGTGAAACTTACTGCGAAGGATTTCCACAGCGGCCGATAAGGATAACTCAGGCAAGCTCAAACCGAGATGATGAAGTAGCCGACCAGCCATACGGAGGTGTTCAGTGAAACGCTGGAAGGTGGGAAAATGATGCATGATCACGGCGCGTTCTTCATCTGTGAAATCGAAGTAGTTGTACTCGTCGGTATCTGGATGATAATCGCGACTGAGGAGCAGCAACATCACTGGGTACATGGCACCACGGACCAGATTGCTTCGGGCGGTGATGCCCAACTGGTTGAAGCCTGTGAGTTCATAACGAAGAAAAAAAGGCGTTATTTTGTCCACAGGTTTCAAACTCAAAAAGCGCAAAGCAAACAAAGCAACGGACTACCGGAACAGTGTGACATGAGATTGCTGGGATGAAAGTTTGTTTGGGAATGCAAGAAAACTTCTCTGCCGTGATCAGTATCTTCTTTAACTTACGGCGAACTTTTCCTGGGTGGGGACACATCGGCTTCAAGAATAGTTAGAATCGTTGCTAACTGTGATGCATGACCGACAGCAAGGCCTGAGCAGTGCCATCCAGTTTCGATTCCACTACGCATACCCAGCAGTTCGACGTCTGCCCTGAAAGGCGACAGCCAGGCCTTCGATTGTCCTCGGTGCTACCCCGCCATTGTGAACAGGTTGGTTCGAAAAACGGTTTACGAAGTGCGTGTTCAGAACATCGTAGTTAGCTGGGTCAACTTGGAAAGTCTCTCCGACATCATCACCACTCTGCCGTCCAAGCGTACTTTCAGAATTCGTTGTAAGCGAGTAGTCTGGGTCAGCACAGACAGAGTAGACCCGGAATGCAATGAAGCAAGCAATAGCTGGTTGCCGGAATTTGCGGTAGTTTCCGAAAAACGATATTTGGTCGGCGCTCCCTCTTCCTGCATTTAAGTTCGTCAGATTCGGTTTGATGAGACATTCGATTGTCTGAGGTGGTGCAGCAGTGGTGTGACAAAGACCCGCTGCAATTTCCGTCGGGCCGACATTCGGACAGTTCTTATGTACCGTTCTGTTACCCTTCTGATTATCAGGAGTGCTACACATGCATCCCAATCCAGTGGGAAAACCTCAGCCTCCCATATTGACATCAGATTTTGAAGAGGCGTAGGTACTGACCGCAAACACATGCGGGAGATTTGTGTCCCTTCTTCACCTGTAGACTCTTTTGTCTTTTATTGGCATGATTGCTGCCACTAACTCAACTTGACTAGGAAAATCGGTGGGGAACGGCCATTATTGGTGATAGGTAGTTGGTGATTGAAAAGTTAGCTGAAACATCTAGTTAAGCTACTCAACTTGTCTTGGTCGACCGCCATCGGATGGCTGTCGGCATTTCAGAAAATAGTTTTCATACTGGCCCAACTAGTTACCAAAATTTGTAGCTGTCTCAATAGCGAAAGCCCTTTCTGAAAAATAATTGATAGGATGATTTTAAACTGGATGGATGGCCTGGCGAAAGAAGCCTAGTTAGCTGGACGAGGTGAGTGGTCCTATGCGAGATTCATGTAAATCCGGGAACTGCGACGGTGGCCTGGTCGCTGTGTGCATGTCTTTGGAGAAACAGTCAAATCTCCAAAGGAAATTGGTTAAAGCTGAGGAGATAGTGGTAAACAGGCAGTCAGTTGACCGGTGTTCCTTCGTCTGAGAACTGAGATAGCCAAGCAGCAAGGCGAAAACCGCACATTGTGCACACGACTTGGTCCGAACTGCATTAATCCCCGGTTCCTGTTCTACGTTGAAACCTACAGTCCCCCCATAGACGATTCCAAACTGGCTATTATGGTTAGGGCATAGCGGCTGTGAGATTAGATGTTTTCGTAGCTCATCGTAGAAATCGTTTCTAGCTAAAATATCCGATAAAGAAGTAGGATAATAGACAGCTATTACGTTCCAAGAGTCTTTGAAACGAGCAGCCGCGATCCCAAATAATGCTGGTTTGCACGACAGTTGTGTCGCAGAAGCGGTGGTCCAGAACAAAACTAACATCATGAGCGGCGAACTTCCACTTAGGATGCTGCGATGTAGTCAGTGGAAAGCCCCAAGCTCTGGGAACTTTGATGGGCTGTGAAAAAAAAAACAAGGAATCCATGTCTCCGAAAGGCAAACAGTGTCACTTTAGTAATCAAAGAGGCTTTGTACACAGAAACTCTGGATTCCGATATCAAAGAGAATACGGACAGTCTAGCATCCAATATCTACTGCGTATCTGAATTAGGAGGAGAGAGTGGGCTCAGCTTGTACGGTCGTCGACTGGATCGCCCAGCTAGTGTTTCGAGCGTCGTTTACAAAACAGGCCGTATCACTGAAGAACCTTCGTATTTGGGACAACATCATAGAATGATATGGGAGTATGTATGGGAGCGACGTCCTAGCACTGTGTGTCGGTTCTGTGAAACAATCCAACTCGAACACAGTGTAAAGCAGGAAATAGTGCGTAAAAAACGTTCATCAATACGAACAGAGTGACACCATGAGGCAATCAGTTCATCGAGAACTTGTACTGTATCACTAAAACGAAATAGCGTTTTCAAGTTTGAAATCTGTTTTGTCCACTAAATAGCACCCTCAACTTCCCATAGAGTTCGTGCAGTGCTAGGAAATTTTTGGTCCTGAAACTAAAACATCCGTATTGGGGAAGCAGTACCAGCAACGAGGATCCTGACAAAGCATTCTGCTTGGTGTATGAAAAATCCCAACCCATGGTTGACGATCATTTCGTCTTGGGAGAGATTTTACGATTCGAAGTTTTACATTAAACTTCATGCGAGCGGCAGTGGGTTTGGTGTAGTTTGACCCAAGAAGCTGTATGTTTAGTTTCGTTCGAGCATGCCCCCACGACTCCTTCTTGATGGCTGCAAGCTGTTAGGCCAGTTAATCCACTTTGGTCTGCAGGTCCTCCAGTGGTGAACAAGTTCTCTTCTCCTGCGACCGTAACGTGGCCAGTGGCGCCTCGGCCACTTCCCGTGCCGATAGCAACAGCTTGCACGACACTCCATCCAGCTCCGGCAAAGTGTGATTTAACGAATGCTGCAGACTGGTAAAGAGCTTCGTCGGGCTGCGGTCAAGTTGTTCGACAGTTCAGATCAAGATGCAGTCAAGTCAGACACGAATTCACTATACATGGGGTTTTGTATCAAGCATTTTCCTGATGGTGTTGGCAAAATTGACATGGGATTTATTCTTTTGCTGGGTAACCGACCACAGCATTTTAAAGATATCACTGAGCAATGAGCTGCTTTCAGCTCATAGAATCAACACCCGTTCTGTACGTTTTGCGATCCTCTGAATCCGGCTTAGTACACCTTGAAGAATGATCGGTATCAGTCTGTAGGCTCCTGGAACAACGCATCGTTTCAAACGTGACCCCAAGTAAGAAAGTTCATCCATCCCTGTGTACCAGTGCACTTTGCTCTCATGATCTCATTTAGTGTTTAGATGCCTATGTTTATGGATGGTTGTATACTTGAGTATTGAGTATTCTAAGCGGATTTCCGCTAAAACAAACTATTTACCCCGTGTCAACGAGGCTATTGAAACAGGATAATAGAATAACCGGGCTATCTACAAACCCTAAAAAATCGAACAACGTCGCGTACATACTGCAAAAACCAGAGACCGTCTATGATGAACCAGCAGTCACGAAATGTTGGAATTCGAGGCGGATGGAGAGAGCAGTGCGGCCTATGGAGCCAAAAGGAGTACATACAAAGGCCAAGAACAGATTGAAAACTCGCCGAAATCGACAATGCAACTTAATTACCTTCAAGCATCGGTACTCTTTGTCCCGGTCACAACCACCCTCTTAGGAACAGTCTAGTTGAGTTGACAATTAATCATCACGGTCGTGACTGGTACTCGAACAACGATAGAATTACTAGTGAGTGTGTTCACCAAGACATAAACGGTTTATGGTCGCTAGTCGACAGATTGGTTTTGAGTGCATGCATGCTTGTGCACAGTCGATAAACTCTGAAGTGTAAACGTGTAGACACAAACACCGAGATCTTAGGACAATTGGGAAGTGCGGAGAGAACGCATATCATACGACGGTTACAAGTTCGGCTCTATGTAGTTTCACAAATAGGAAGTTCAGCCAAACCCACCCATACGTACGACATCCGCAATGACCTAAGGTGACTCCTGGAAGAGGATGGACGACCGCAGTTGTATCTGGACCATTCGTTCGGTGCTCAGTGAGTTCAGATTCGACTTTGTTTTTACGAGCAGCTGACGGAGAAGTTGTTATTACGGTTCGGTCCCTACAAGTAAACTTCAGAACTATAAACCGTGTGTTCTGTCTGACTTACCAGCGGTTTGAAATGAATCGTAGATGAGCCTTTGCAGCAGTGCATCCTATATGTCCGAACAACCAACACGCCACTAAAAGTTACGCTACACAGTCTCTGGATAATATAGTTCAGCACAGGGCATGTGGTCTCCCGTTGGGACTGCCTGCGTCCGTATGACGTAGGGCCGCAGCCTAGAATGGGAATGACGAGAAACGCGCTCTGGAAGTTCTTTCTCTGGATGCAAGAGAAACATTGCAGTAGGTTGTGGGACCTTAGGTTTTAGGCCTCCGGAATATGATCGGCGGCACTAGGCCAAAGGGAAATCGCAGCAGCGCTGGTTAAAAGCTTTCCTTGGTTGATGAGGGGACGTGGGTTGAGGAGATTTAACATCATTGCAGTTGGGTTTCGGGTCCATGATCTGTGGTCCAGAAAACTTCCATTTTTGATTCCATCCGGGTGCCAACTGTAATTTTTTCTGGTCTGCCTGGGTCAGTAAACGTTGCGACAATTTACTTGTGGGGTGGTCAGCTTGGGCTATGTAGTTCAGGTCAAAGCTGGTGACTCCGCTTCAATGATAACCGCACGCCGCCACGCGTCAACTCCACTCTCTAACAAACTCACAAGTTCTGGGCTCTCTATTCCATTCACTCTGGAATGTTTGGCGACTTCCACATCCAAATGAATCGCAGTTCCCGGTATCCAAACTTCGGAATTTTCCAAATCTAGTTTGTGTACCCTATCCCGCTATTGTTAAGTTTCACTGAGACTAGTGTTCTACGTTTACATGAAGCGCTTGATTGCGCAGGTGCGCCAACAACGAGCTAGGAAAAATGAGCTGTTTCGACCTCACCGCACAAACCGTAGAGACTCACATGGTCTGAGATTGTGCAATATCGTTTAAAAAACTACCCAGAATCGAATCCAAACAACAGACATTGCATTTAAGGGGTTACAGGTTATCAACAGACGTGAAAAAACGAATGACAATAAGCCTCAGATATCGGAGCGGACTACCGTGGAGATCGCATCAGAATAGCAGTTTTCAGGTCAACCACACGCTTGTTGAGAGGAGAGTGTGGAAAACAGCAATTAGTATATTCCAACAACACGTGAAAACTGGCACGGATGCACGCGCCCACAGGAAGTTTGCAACAACTGCTATGGTAACAAAACTTGCGAATAGACAAACACATAAAGACTTGATGGAATTTGTTCGTTCTGTCACTGAGGCCGTCGTGGTACGATCATAATCCAAACAACACGCCTTAGGTGTAATTACGAGGTTACGAGCGAATCTATGACTTGAACTGACGAGGGTTTGTTCGTAAAGATAACAATAACACGAACGCGCAAAGGGCAACAAGGTGTTCGCGGAGAGAACAATGCATCTGGTCGTACACCAAAGTCATGTAACAGTGTCACACAATCGTACCGTGGTAGTCCTCAAAACAGATGATAGACGCGTTTGTTGTTCCATCGGACAAAGGTGAATGGGTGGTAATTAGTTGATTTAGCATACAAAAATTGGGGAGACAAGGGTGCTCGCGCTGTGAATGGAGGAGATACTCGTGCAATACACTTTCGAACCTCAGTTTTGCTGTCCCGGAGACATTGATAACCAGACATATGAGGGGGGGGGGTTTGTACGTCTTGAACGGAGTGCCAGTGTAGATAGGATCGCGGCTGACTATTTCCACGACCCGAATTTGAACCCCATAATGGTGTCCGCAAGTTCCCTACTGTCCCCATCCTGATAATCGGTGTACGAGTTTCGCGAATGAAGATAAAAACGAATCTTTGGCTTTCTTTAAAATTTTGTCCTCTGTACATTCCATGGATGCAACAAAGTAAGCTGATACTTGAACTTTAAGACAGTATTGTCGTTCACGAAAGCCGTTACACCATCCCACTGACGCTCCGAACAATTCGGAGTGTCAAGCCTACAACGGTGCTAGAGGTAACCCTCTGTGATAATCGTTTCTCAGACCCAGTTGAATGATCGTTGGCACTGGCTAGCCATGTGTGTCTAAGATTTGTCTCCTGAGTAGTGTGGGTCATCCACTGCCCTTTCGCATGCACTGTGGAGCTCAAATGTTGAGTCGTACCCACTTATACTGACAGTTATGGGCAACATTCTAGTGGCACCAGAGTTGCGCCGTCCTGTCCACCCTGTGGTTTTAATCCCTCGGGTTTACACTAGGTAAGGGACGTTTAGGTTGTTGTATATACGGCTCAGCGCAAACCGAATGCAACGCTATCCAGTGTGCTTAAGTGTCCATCGCCTTCATTCGATATGACAGGAAAAAAACTGTTCAGCTGTAGCACCCTTTCGGTGCCTAACTGCCATGCCACCCGAAGGAAGCATGAGGGCTGGGATACTGCCAGGCTGCCCAAGCCTAGACAGGGGAAGTCGAGAGGCAGAGGTCGGGTTCGAACCACGGACATTACGGTCAGTAAATTCGCGCTCTAACCACTTGAGCCATTTCGCCCCCGATATGACAGGCCAAGCTAGAAACGAGCACCCACCCACCGATTTTGTCACGAACTTGTGGATGATCGAGATCCGTGTGCTGGTGTTCGTATGCATTGCTCTGTTTTGATAAGAATTTGTAAAGACAAGCCAGTCACGCTTCAAACACATCTACTCGATCTAAGGCCGGTGATGTCCGGTAACCACTTCAGGTCCTGTTTGCGTGATCGATCATGATCAGACGAACCGCACATGTATTTGCAACTTGACGGATGAGATAAAAAAAAAAGATAATTCTTCAGCTGTAACACCCTTTCCCTTTCGGTGCTTAGCTACCATGACACTCAAAGGAAGCATGAGGGCTGGGATACTGCCAGGTTGCCCAAGTGTACACAAGGGGAAGTCGAGAAGCGTGTTCGAGCCTGTGTTCTAAACACAGACCTTCAGATCAATAAATTCGCGTTCTAAACACTGAACCATCTCAGATGAGAACCAACGCAGGAGGTGAGCCCTGAGATTTTGGATGAAGACATGGCTGCTTGCCACACGAGGGCATAAATTAGACACTGTCTTCCTGCGTTCTGAAAGCCTTTGTACTAGGGTATCGATAGTGCGAGAAAATCGATCGACGATTTGGGAATGTACATATGCGACTTTGAGCAATCAAAATATGAAAAAAGATATCAGTCCCCTCCATCGATCGGGAAGGGGTAGGTCGTCAATACGGGAGAAAGTGCAAAGCAGCATAAGTCATTTACATTCACACTCATAGCACACACACTCATAGAAAATTGGGATCACAAGGATGGTTTCAATATGTGAGAGTAAACTGGGAGTGAGTAAGAAGTAACACTCTGTGCTCACACCGAGACCCGATAATTTCTAGAGATTTCACATGGAAGCGGTAGAGTTCAGAAATGAAACGAGATACACCGATTTCCTAGCCCTTGTGGATAGTCCGTAGTATTCAAGTTGGTTTATAACGCTTGCAGTCGATCGTTATGTGAAAAAATGAATGAAATAATCTCCGATTGTAAGTTACCAGAAGGAATGACCTATCTCTTGCCTGACGACGGAATTGTGAAAGAAGCTCGCGAATCATTGTTGAAGGTAGCAGATTTCTCAGAATGTGATGCAGATCTGCTCGATTATATCGGGAAAAAAATAATTAGATTTACCTCTTAACTCTTCGCACGCTGTCGCTTCAAACAGGTTAGGTAGATGGGATATGGGAAGGTAAACTCAACAAGTCCCTGATACAAAAAAGAACGAACATGTAGGAACACTTTCGTTCTCCCAACGTGTCCGCTGCTGAGAGATTTTATGGATGTCGTTTATCTGTACCACCCTATCGGGTCGTAGCTGCCATGCCAACGGAAGGAGGCATGAGGTCTAGGATACTGCCAGGTTGCCCAAGCCTAGACAGGAACAATCGAGATGCTGAGGTTGGGTTCGAACCACGGACCTTCCGGTTCGTAAACCTTAACCACTGAGAGATTCTACCGGGTATGGCATCGTTTAGTGATCTGAAAAATCCATGAATTCCCTTTCAGCTCCTCGTAGAAAGAGCCTGTGAGGGTCGACACCCGTTTGTTTGGGAATACAAGCTACACAGCAAGTTCATTATTGGGTAAGCAAAGCCATATGTTATGATGCTCCGGCTCACTTCACAATAAATTCTATTAGGCTCAATAAGGTTACAGCAAGGTTCACTCGTGAATTATGCATCCACACTGCCTAAGACAGGATCAATAAGTAGGCATGAATACACGTTACGGGTTTGTTGACATCTTGTTCCGGATCGGCTGGGGTTTGGCATTTAGTACTTCAAGGGAACTCATCGGGAAACTAACTAGACAAAAACACGCAGGATCCAGTTGGAGAAATACAAAATCAGGTTAGTTTGCAACTGAGTGCCATTCATTCCTCATCGAAAACAGATTATCTTCTTCAGTCCATACTATTCCCAGCCTTATCCCTTCGATCGTTGGGCGTACACAAGCTCGAATTGTCACCTCTCTAGAATTAACGTTCGGTCATCTCGCGCAATTATTTCGTCAGAACTGGACCGAAAATTTTGACCGCCTACTGACATCCGATTTCAGATTAGTTGACACGTGCTACAACCAGCGGAGAAAGACACACAGTTGACAACAGTCGTGTACATGATGGACACATGGTCTTTTAAAACGCCATACTAGTTTCTTTCTCTTGAAAACAGCTGTCCTAAATCTTCTCAAATACATACTACCTTTGTAGCCGGACTTCCTTTGCGATTTCTAACATCCTAATCCGGATATCCTGTATAGATAAGGATTCCCGGGTGCTCCTGGGCTCCTCTGAGTATCATTTGAACGTTCGAAACAAACAACAGAATAAATCAATGAATGCTAACGAGAGCGGTGCATCGGTATGCATACAAACTGTACTACTCACGATCCGCGCCACCACCACGGGGGTATTGCCGAAGTGTTCAAAGGGTGACAGACACGTTTCAAAGTGCATCCTACCATTTCCGCAACAAAAGTGGGACACAATGCCCTTCTAAGAGGTCTCACCACACATGAGACAATCAACCAGACAACCATCCAGCGACTAGGTAAAATATAGATTGAATAGGTAATTCTTCAGACTGGTCGGAACAGCAGAGTAAAATACAATCAAATCGAGCCCACCTGCGACCGAATGGAAGTCAGCCGCGGTTGGTTGTATGTGAGCAGCTTACTTGGCTGTCCTGAGGTCACACGAGTCATCGTATCTGATATACATGTTGAGGGGGTTCATTGCGGGGCCACACCGGAGACAAGGTTGCTCCGGTTCGCGAATCGACAAGAACGACTATGTGCTGGTGTTTTTTTCGAATAGGTATGGCGCATTGCGCAGATGACTCCTGAATTTTACATATTACCAGATGTTTCTAGCAGGGTCAAGGTGACGTTCATTATCAAAAGACTTCCAATAGCTGGCGAAGAGGGTCATAGTCTGTAGTATCTTCGTTTGAAGCAAGTAATTCTCAAAACAAAGTATTGATCAAACATGAACACGGAGATTGTGTGCGCCAAAATCATTGTTTAGGTCAAGGCCACACACATAACAGAGAGACACAGAGAGAGAGACACAAAAACACAAAATCTCACCTGGAACGAGCTTGGCAAACTGTACAATTTGTTGTGCGTGCATGTGAAAATGGTTCATCATGTAGTTCCACACCTGTGTCCCGTTGTCTTTGTGCTCCACAGGAATGGAGGTCATTCGGAATCGAGTTTTGAAGTACTGTACCCAGGAGGGAAACGCGGAGAAGAAAACGAAAAGCGTGAGCAATACGAGGAAGTTGTCTATGAAAAAAAACAAGTCTATATCAAGGAGTACATGCGATACCGCGTAGCACATACGGCATACGTGTGCCGAGGCAGAGGAGAGTAGCACCGTTGCGCAGCGCAACTTGGATGCCACGCGATTGTCACATTTTTCGAATAGTGAAACGAACGAAATCAGCACATTCCAAAATGGGGTACACAGGCGTAGCAAAGAGACAGCCGAAAATCTCGGTCATTAGCAAAGCTATCTGAAAAGACACAGTGAACAAAAATCACCTATTGTTTTCAAGGCATTGGAGTTGAGGTAGCGTGGAATACGCACGTAACAGGGTGTTTCTGCAGGTAACTAACATCGCCTCAACGTTTGGTGTGTGCCCACTGAACTATTTTTAGACAGACGAACTATACATTTCCAAGCGCACCACAACAGTGGTATATCAGGCATGTGAGAGTCAGACATGAAAGAAAAGGACATTATCGACCAGTGAGCTGTAAAAATGCCCACACCACAGGTCACTGCTGCCAACCAATTTCGGTCAGGTCTTGACTCAATTTCGGGCATCGGTTTCTGGGCTGACAGTGGTTGGGTGAGGGTGAAAACATGCTTCTGGCAAGTTGCTTTTGCATTGTATTTGATAAAAAAGCTAGTTCGGATCACCAAATAATCGATTATCACTCAACACTGTTCACCACAAAGGCTTCTGGCAAGTTGCTTTTGCATTGCAGTTGATAAAAAAGCTAGTTTGGATCACCAAAAAACCGATTATCACTCAACACTGTTCACCACAAAGTGAACGACCATTCACAGTTGATCGAGTGGGAAATAGTACATACACTCAAAGTGTTTAAAACAACTCACGGTGTTTGGAAGCCGGAGAAATTCTGTTGCTGTACGCATACCGTCTGTGAAACGTAGGATGGCCTCTTGAGACGGCGGATCCAAGTTGGACATATCGTCTGTATCCGAAAACACTGTCGGCTCTTCCTCAGTCAAACGCTTGGCCAAATTTGCTATTAGCAAAGCAGTGGTGTTGGTGGGATTAGACTGACCGTCATCCAGTTGTGAGCCGTCTGATGCATGCTTTTTCGAACCTGGATCCAAGTGATGTCCGTATGGGGCGAGAAGTGACTGCATCCCGAGAGATACAGTAACAGGAGCATGAGCAGTATTCACACCGGACCTGGACAACACTCGACCAGGATGTTGACGCGACAATCGAGCTTGGTCTGTGGGGCTGATCTCCGCGCCGTCTTCGTCAGACACAGATAGTTGATCACTGGCACGCTAAAAAAGATATAGGTTGCAGGGAAACGCCACTTATTTTCACCACAATGCAGTTTCACGCAAGCAGCTCCCACATTGGTGGTAAATATCGATAATAACTGACTTGCACAGAGCAGCGTATGAGTACAAAAACCGGTTACTGTATCAAGTGTACCAACGCTAGGTTGGTTTTCAGATGCGACATCATTTATTGACAGTATGGACAGTCAAGAAAAGATCGCGTACTGCAGACGATTGCTCAGCCAGTTCAATGATACATTTTTGTGGTTTCTTACCAGTTGAGGATTAGGAAAGTAGTGCAATGCAGGTGACAGCTTTGATGTGGGAACGTCACTGGGAGTGCGAGTGGGCCATATGAATGTCAATGGATGATAACCACCTACCGATTTTAGAGCACAAGGAGGCCAATTTCTGACAAAATCTGTCTACAAAGGCGTTTGTTGGCCCAGAATGATCTCATGGTCTACAACTGAAAGGAGCAAATTGTTCTTTTGGAAGATGAATGAGGACATTTTTTGGTTTTATCACCTCGGAACAGCATGGTGTGGACATAACTCTACGACCGTGGGGTCATAAATGGGAGCGTTTCGTGGAGTCTCTCTAGCTGTCCAGTTGATTTCCGCCCTTGATTCTGAAGTAGACGTTTCCAAGCAATTTAACTGCTTTGGGATGGGATTAAGCCTTCCTCAATTGATGAAACTGTGCCCATACAGATGACAACCTTGCCACAAACGATGCTACACAACTGCTGGCACAAATATGAGAGACAGATTAATCGGATTTCAAAAACATGGAACTAAAGCTCGTGATAGGTCAAAATGGGACCCTGCAGAGTCGGCATGAGGTAAGCAAACGTTGGTGAAATTTACTCAGCAATATGCTCCGACCTCTGTTGTTGAGTGACATCAAAGATGTGGTTGGTTCATCAAGCTAGAAATGTCCGGAGGAGAAAATGTTGGACAGGCAGGAAAGAGACCCTAACATATCTTTTACTGTAAAATCCGTAGGGCCCATACCACTACGGAACACAAGAGTTAGCTCTCGCTGAAACACTTAGAATCTAAGTTTTCGGGTTACCGTGTAGGAAACAAGTCAGGACAAAGCATTCAAGCCAAGATGCCTAGATTCTTTTTGTGCCTTATTGCTGAAAACGGCAGTAGTACGTACGGGGAAGTCGAACTGACTCGTGCATTGGACCGACATTTTTTCGCTTCCTTATGAGCTGCACACCTGTAGAGTGTAGAGTGCCGCTGAAAAACTGGGTAAGATCACTCCCAAATCTTATGATTGTGGATAAGCCAGCCAAGGTAGTAGACAAATTTGTCTACCTGGGTGGCTGTATTGGTCACGGTCGTCTAGCTAAAGGCAATAGAATCATCAGGGTCGGGAAGGTCAGAGCACCTTTTGTCAACTTGTATCACCAGTTGTGCAGAAATCAGCTGAAATCTGTTAAGGGTCGGTGCACTGAGTATTGTTATATGGGTCAGAAGCACAGCCGCCGCGAGCTGAGGACACTAAAAGCTCCCAGTGTTTTATTGTCGGTGTCTTCGCAGCATTGTCCGAGTCTGGTGTACACACCGGATTAGCAATGCTGAAGTACATCAAATTGTTTTCGGAAGATATAACTAGCCCAAGACAGATGAGCTGACTACACTCCTTAAGTCGTGCTGGCTTGATCATTTGCTACGTGTACACGTCAACCGAGTTCTTCGTACAACCGTTTTCGCACAACCACGCGGACGGTGGAACTGTGCCAAGGGAGGTCAAGCAATGACTTGGAGCCAAAGTATGAAAGCCGTCATCGCTATCATTTAGGGAGATGAGGGCCCCGAAAAGGGACATATCAATGGTAAGAGACATTGACATATGCAACCTCAGATAATCTAACGACCGCGCAACAGATGAAGCTGACGATGACGACGCATCGTTTGGAGTCGTCATGATACCATCTTTGGGTCTAATGATACCTTGGATCACAACTGTTCAAGATTGACACACCGAAACGAGTCTAAAATGCAAGCAACCACCAGAACATCCAGCTTCAGCACACTGCGTGGGAATATACTGAATTCGATGGTCAATTGCATACAAAAAGCTGATTAACTGTTGGCCTCGGTTCGCCGAGCTTGACGCCCATCCAACAGTGAATGGCGATAACGAAAAAACAACAACAAACGGGCATTCCCGAACATCTCCATTGCAAGTTGCCTCTGTAATGCAGAAAATCGGGCTGGTTTCTCAACTATGTGTGAAATGCAGAGCCGGATTCGCTGTCGCTCGAACTCTTCCCTTCCAGTCACGATTACATTCTGGCAACATCAAAACGGGTGCAAGTAACGCGCATCTGTTTTTCCGGCATTTGAATTGTGTAGCCACGTCACCTTGATCGGCATTCTACAAGATAAGGGCGCAGTAGCTTAGTCACTTCCATACGTGCACACGTTGATCGAGTTTTCCCCAATCCACCTGTACCCAGCAGCACGCGCGCAAAGATGTGAATACGGCCACAGAGGATCTGCGTTTGGTCGAATGTGCGCGCGTGCAATTTGTTTTGGCGCACGCTGGCATGCCACTCTAAGTACGCACGCGCGTGCCACCAGTCATTAACCGAATAGACTTAGACTTGAGCCGAGCGAATCATCAAGACTGGTGAGGATGTTCGGTGAACAGGAAGAAAAACATTCTGCCAACAGGTGATAAGGAATAATTGAATGGAAAAACTCAGAAAGAAAACATACCACCCGTCCGGAACCATCCAGCTGCACGTTCGGAGGAACTCCACCAGGACTACTGGTCAACGGTCGGAGGCACGAATCTGTTGAATCAAATCGATCTCGTAGATCAGAACCCCGAGAAAAGTTGGGTGAGTAATGTGTCCGGCGGGCTCCCGTATCGTCCTCCTCATCCTCACCCGAGGTTGTCGTTGTAGTGGTATAATGTCCGGAATTCATTGCCATTACATCAATGGGTTCGGACGCTCGAGGTAGAAGAAGCAGCAGAGACAAAGGTGGTTTATGTTCCGTCAACCAAATCGCATTCGGATCGGGCTTGTTAGAAAATGTGGGTGTCAGCTGTTCAGGACTGTATTTCGGACTTTCCACGTCGCTGCGATTGTGCAGCGAAGCCACAGATCCGGGCGTGTCCAACACATGTCCCATGTCCAAGCTAGCGTACGACGAACGATGGTGATGGTAGGTCCCGGCTGACCCCATCGAGAGGGGAAGGGGATCACCGGCACTACCACCATAACTGTTGTTACCTTGGAGTGAGCGAAGTTGCCGAATTTCAATCGCGCAATGGAACTTGACCGCATTCGGTTGTCGTCCAATACGACTTCCTGGAAATGGGGAGGGCGCAAGCAACGGAATTGATGCGACTGAGAAACAGTCTAATAAATAAGGGACGAGTACACAGGCAGCTTGGAATCGGTGGGGGAGAACTATTTACAACCTGCCAACTGCCTTTTCGGAAATGGTGAGGGGGGTGTTAGGCCTCGACAAGTCCCAAATTGAAACAACTAAGCAACAACATTCCGCAGACGGAAGAACACGGTGCGAAGACGTTCGTAACCTGTGTGGATTGCTTTTAGCGGCCAGCCTAAAGATGTTCTGCTGTGCAAATTGTGCCATGTCATATCAGATTCATGGTGCAGAACACGCGTGTAGACCTACACAGGCATGTGAGTGAACCTTATTATTTGAAGTGATTTATGGCATCAGAGCGTCAACCGTCGTCCAAGAGAGTGAATCCAGAAGGAAGGGGAGACAGAACCAAACTGGTGGGTGAAGCACACAAATGTGTTCACTTCCAGTCCAAGCACAACAGGTCATCCGAATCGGTTGCAAATGTTAGTCGGTCATAAAAACCACAACAATGTAGGCCACGTTCGAAATCATGTTAGCGGGCGAAACAATTATCATCTGGGATGCTAGACAGTCAGATATACTGAGTGCTTGCTTGAAAAGAAAAAAGTTCACTCGAGGGAGCTATCTCCTTCGGTGCTTCGTTGAGTCCTTTAGGGGGGAGATGCTATAGGAGAACACCATCGACCAAAAATTGAATTGTGCAAATAATGCATACTATGGGTTGTTTGTGCCACCCGACTCTTCCGAGCAATACCAATATGGCTTGTGTACACCATACCTACATTAGTATTCAATTAGCCAGTTAGCCAGATAAACACGAAAACATTTTTGGCGACCACCACCGAGTAAAGAGGAGACCGGTAGCTGAGCTGGTCAGACAGACACGGATTTGTAGTTACTCACAAGCTAAGTTGAGCTCGAGAAAGCTCAGTGAGTAAGGCGCCTACTGACTGACTGGAACCAACCCTGACATCTCGGCTGCTGCTGGGCAACCTGATAGTATCTCAGCCCTCATACTTCCTTTGGGTAACATGGCGGCTTGGCACTGAAGGGTTGTCATAGCTGAACGACTAAGCTAGTCAAAATTTACCGCCAAATATAAAGCTACCACTCAGCACCGGGACGGCCACAAGAAAGGTGACCCTACTCTGTGATCATTACGGTCACACTTGTCATAGGTCTGAGAAGGAACAATTCGGTGCGTACTGTTCGGATCGGCAAATAAAACCTTTTGCGACGGAAAGATGGAACTGGATGGCATTTTCCCGACACAGTTAAGCCCCACATTGGGGCAGTACACCAATTTTTTCGCGTTTGTTGCGACCACACATCGAATGAGAGTATGGAAAACCAGAGGATACATGAGAACGCCCAAAAACTCCTCAATTCGGTTGGTTTGTACAGTTTGTAGTCCCTTACCTAGACTGACCATAGGCGGATATCGTAAGCATTTACGAAATATTTGGTGAACTGCGTTGAACAGATTGTATATGGGGGAGGGAAGAAATTACTGGTGTCAGAATGATTAACATAGTTTCGATACGAACTTGGCTGACTATTAACTAAACAATGGAAGTTCCCAACCACCACCGGTTCTGTTGTAACAGCATTTGAGGTTGCGAACAAGATATACCGTGACTGGCTATTCCGTCTCTACGCATGTTTACAATAATCATAAATTCCATGCTGGTAACAAGCCTCGAATTCTATTCACAAAATACCGCGGTATTCATGGCGGTGAAAAAAGATAGATCATCAGAAGTTAGAGAGAAGGAATTTACTGACCAGGAGGTCCGTGGTTCGAACCCGACCTATACATCTCGACATCTGCCTAGACTTGGGCGACCTGGAAGTATCCCAACCCTCGTGCTTCCTTCGGGTGTCATGGCAACTAGGCACCCAAAGGGTGTTACAGCTGAACAATTATTTATTTATTTATTACGCACGCTGAACTGGCTAAATAACTGACGCTGAGGGCTAAGCAGATGACAAACTGTGAAGATCAGACACCGTGTACTTGATTGTGGTACTCAATTTAGAGCGAAAATACGCAATTTGAAGATAGATGAGGTAGTGGAAGTCCAAGAGCCTGGCCTACTGAAGGGGCATACCAACCTGAAGAAAACAGCAATAAATCGGAGTCAGGCAAAGACAAGACATTTCTGAGTGGTGAGTTTTCGGAAGGAGATTACAAAACTACCGTAACAACCAGTATGAGCAACTATGTATATTCACTTCAAATCAGAGGATGGGGAAATTCAGACAAGGTGCATCATTTCCAGAAATGACTGGAGAATGCCACGGATACTGTGGTCTAATTGTTTTCAGACCCCTTCCGCTCTAAAAAGAATTCCTGGCATGAATTCACGACTTTGGCTGACTCCAGGAAAGTACTATTTGTAGGTTAGTAAAAACGTTAAAGTCGACGCTCTCTCATGATCATCATCCTGACCGGTAGAAAAAGCGTTGTATATTCTCTGTTGTTTTTGTTGTTGCTGCCTTCGTTGTTTACGTTGTACCAACATCCAGTTAGTACAGCAACCATCCGGAGATGAGCCTGAGCTTGCTGTCAACTAAGAACCAGTTGGAGCGGTGACAACCGCTCCGTGAACACTTCCAATTAACAAACACATCAAAATGCCGGCAAGCTGAGTGGTAGTCACTGGCGTCCGTGCACAGGCTTAATGGTGGAGGTAGTCATGAGGTTGCATTTGGACACCAGTACTGTTGACGGTATTGTTCGACTGGTGTCCAGTGTCGACGGAACAGAAAACGTGCCACCGTCCAATCCACCCCATAATTGTCTTCAGAACGTGGACGGTGGTTGAAAACATGTCGGAGCACGCGCGTCACAAGCAGCGTTATGGGTGGCATAGAGAGGGGCGACAAGTGAGCATTGGATAACACAGCAGCAGCAGCGGGGACCTGAGCACAATTGAAGCGTGACACACAAAGCCGTTAGATTGACACTAAAAGACTCGGCTACAATCACCTAAAAATCATCTTCCTGGTTTAGGATTTTCGCGCACCGTGAAAAATTATATGACCATTTGTCATGAAGGGACTTTGATACCTGACCAAGGCTCGACGACAAGTGAGGAGGAGGAGGACTGAGGAGACATTTCAGAATATTCTTACCATGTGTCTTGGAGGCGAGATGGCTCAAGTGGTTGGAGCGCGAATTTACTGAACGGAAGGTCCGTGGTTCGAACCCGACCTCTGCCTCCCGACTTCCCCTGTCTAGGCTTGGGCAGCCTGGCAGTATCCCAGCTCTCATGCTTCCTTCTGGTGGCATGACAGCTAGGCACCGAAAGGGTGTTGCAGCTGAACAGTTTTTTTAGTGTCTTGATTGATTGTCCCAATCCAACTTACGGTGCGCTTCTAGGTCATGCCGCTTAACTGTACTTGACATGTAGATCAGCTCGGACGCTGGATATCCACGGTATAAGACAACACCTAAGTACCAATATCATCGAGCGTATCGCCTGGTCCTCTCCACAAGTGTGAGAACTGTTGCCGAAGCGAGTTGACAAGCGTTGCGCGCACAGACATCATACCCATCAACCAGGATACCCACCGTTTCAGTGAACGAGTGCTGACAGAACCCCGATTGGAACCCGGAGGCCTTCGAAGAGCAACATTTTTCGGCCTCCCAGCCTCCATCGAATCAATCTGGCAAACGCGTCATCCAAGGAATCTGGGTGGCCTATCTGAAAAAATACAATTCCTATTGGAATAAAGCAGTCCGATTTCCATGACTGAGATCGCAGATGAACGAATTACACAGCACCCGTTAGGTATCTTGCTACGATATGAGCTCAAACGGATAAGCTTTGCTGGGCGGCATGACGCGAAATCACATAGCAGTTTGGGATGGAACGACTGATTGAAGTAAATGATGGACGTGCCCTTACATGATTCAAGGCCCGTGATGCGAACATGCAAGTTGTACGGTATTACGGCAGGGCTTTTTACCCTTGTTAAACAGTACAAACGATATATGGTTACAACTCGGTGGGAAGGTGTAACCCTTTTCCAGGTGCACATCAACAATGAACGACCTCTGTGAATTTATCGAATTACGGTGTACATGTGCGCCTTGGAAATAGCCTGATTCTTCCACCCTCCACGAGACACGTAAGAGCTCAATGTTGGTTGATTTCTGCTCGTTAACATAGGTCGGATGATACCAGGAAAAAAATGTGGATGCTGAGTTAAACATGTACTCAGCCTTGATACGAGGATGCATTTCAGTACATTTTAATACGATGAAAAAACACAATACTGCGATAAAAAAAATCGTTCAGCTGTAGCACCCTTTCGGTGCCTAGCTGCCATGCCACCAGAAGGAAGCACGAGGGCCAGGATACTGCCAGGTTGCCCAAGCCTAGACAGGGGAAGTCGAGAGGCAGAGGCCGGGTTCGAACCACGGACCTTCCGGTCAGTAGATTCGCGCTCTAACCACTTGGGCCATCTCGCCCCCACTGCAATCAGAAGGCATGGTAAGTTCTACAGGACTTCACTGCACAAAGAGGAAGATCTAGAGAACGTGGAGATACCGGCAGAAACACGACAAAAAACGGAGTTCCTATAAGCATGGTAATCCGCCACAGAAAATGGCTCAGTTTACGTACCACTACAAGCCAGGAATCACCAACCTCAGAAGACAACGCAAACGCAACCGACCATGGGTGGATAAGGTGACAACACTCACATTTGTGGAACCGACAGATCAAAAGTGCCCGGAGAGATAAAACTCAAAGGTAACCGGGACACAGACCAATCAGGGAATCAGCCGGTCATTCAACAAACGGGACTGAGCATCCAAACGACCAATTAAAATCTGAATCCTTCCCCCAGCAGTTAACAAGGCATCCATAAGTACAAACAAAGCGGTGTTCCATACCTACCACTGACGAACTACTAGGCACCGTTAACCTACTACAAACCGACGTTACCTCGGTTCATGACGAAACGTTTCAAACTAAATGACTCAACTCATCCAACACATTATTGTTCTGCAACCAAACTCAATACAAAAAATCTAAATAGGTTGAAGTCATAGTATGATTCCTCGAGGGGTCTCACCACTACGTCACACAGACAGTTCGCCATGCTTCCGGAACAAAACCTAAGCAAACGCTTCTAACTGAGTTTTCGAGACTATTCCGTATGTTGGAAATGGTCAGTTGTTGAAAAAATGTATTTTTATTAATTCTACAAGAGAATATCCGTCTCACACTTTGGGCCAGTTTATTGACAATTCATGGAAAGGCATGCTACAAAGTCGAATTCGTTATACCGGCATTCTCGGTTATCGCTGCTTCTCCATAAACAAGCAAGGATGCCCTAAAAAGTGAACCGTATTGAAAGGCACGGTTTCAGACTCATTCTCATAAGTTCATCGGCAAGGCCAGTTAACCATGACATGCGCATTTTTGCAAGACCCGCCCGAAGCCAGCCGGATGCTACCGAGTGTTGTGCAGGTAACGAGATGGTTGCATACAGATTTGAGAGATTTACGACAGTCTCGAATTGGTTGGAAAGCTGAAGAAAGCAGGTCGACGCGTCTCTAGTCACAGCGAAACCAAATTAATACAGGCAATGCCGTGGTTGAAACTCGCGACATTGGAAGTCACGAATCTCTTGCGACCGCATCCATCACCAAGGATAAGTCAGTTCATGGTACACTTGACCGAGAAGCACAGATGATGAGGCTTTACGGTGACCACGACACATGGGCAGTGAGGTTGTATGTCAGCTAGCTAACTACTGATTAGGAAAGTCTATAACAAAACGCTTCAAAGGACACTTCCCAAAAAGAGGCATACCTTTTTTCGACATCCCAGCCGCAATGCATCGGCGAAAACGACAACTTTTGCACGCGTTTCGACTGCGTGGTGTAATTGTACACGTGTTCTGCCCACCAACACAAACCAGCGAAGCTGCGGATCCTTCTGTTCGACGGAAAAAACCCTGAAGCGAAGGAACTCGTAGCAGTGACATCAAAGAACAAACCAAACTCGTTGAAACAGCCTGAACAAAAAGGCGAAACTCAGACGAAACAGACATCACTCGTGCCAAGTAATGTGGCCGGCCGACAGATAGAAAACAGTTTGTACGCAAAGACGCGTCAGATTGTCAACCAAAGCCCGTTGGAAGTCCCCGTGTAGATTCAATTTCGACCCTTCTTTACCCTTATCTTCATCTTACCTAATAGCAACATTTGTCCAAAACATGAGCATTTAACTCACGTTAGCCGACTAAGTCCCTGTAGCGACAAGAAGAAGAAGTGAATGGACTTAGTGCCAGACTGTTACAAACATCAGAATTGCCTACGTTTTTGAGCACAAGCAAAATGCTGAGTAGAAAGTTTCAGCCAGCAGCAACCTGAATCAATAGATCTACAGGTCTACAGGGCTAAGTTTGGACTCTCGAGACGCTGGAGCGCCCCAATTCGAGAGAATTTCAACAAGTTGACTGCCCCCTCCGAAAAAACAAGCAGACGTGAAGAACAAAAGTTGGTTTACTTGATTATGTTCAGCACTAGTCTCCTTCCTATATAGGAAATCGCTGAAAAAAGTCATTCACGCCTAGTCAACATACCTTGCAGCCTTCACAGGTGAGGGCGCCAAAATGAAACCCAGACGAACGACCGCCACAGACTCGACACGGAATGTTGGAAATATCCACGTCGGGTTGCGAGTCAGGATCTGATACAAGGGATATTGAAGAAGGGAAATGATAGAGGATAACATTAACGGTGGCATGACCGGTTTTCAGGTTTACCAGAAAAGAAGTGGAACAGAGTAGATGAAAGAAAGGGAAAATGACATGAAACGACTAGAAGAAGAGGTTGATTTCAATCGACTCGTGATGCACCGGAGGAAGCATCTGTTCGCCTGGTATTCCAATGACGGTCGTGCTGCTTCTACCCTTGAAGACCCTGAAAAGCGCCTTCAACTCTCAGACACCAACCAGCTGGCCGCTAAGTTGCCACACCACCGAGTTCAACCATTCATTCTCCATCGAAGAGTCCTGATTCCGTCTAAAGACGTCCATAAAACAGGTCTCTTCATCAAAGCGGGGATTTACGTCTCGAATACAAAATACGTACCGATATCGACTCTATAAAACCAAAGCAAACTGCTTACTACCTACCACAGGGTTCGATTAACAAATTTAATAGGGCTGAGAATTTAACCGTGAGTTTCTAAATTCCACGGAAATAGATCATCCATTTGAGAAAACTGGTGTGACGCCAGTTCACATTGTTGCTGAGCTCCAGATGACAATGGCCGATGCCAGTACAGTGTGGTTGCCATCCTCAGAAGCGCCGGAGGCCGCACTACCTGGTGCTGCATGAACTACTCCTGGTCCGCGGACCTGGCTCAGGTGCAAGGTACCTATTTCCACTTTATTTGACAACATAGACTGGCGCAAAAGCAAGTTTTTATGAAAGTGGCGGCAGATGACGACGAGACCCTGTGCGCAGGTTCCTTCACTGAACCTAGGGTTAATGGCTTATTACGGGTTTATTTGTTTGGAGAGGCGGGTAGATATATATCGAACGGCAGGGATGTTGACGATGGTTATCCATTGCGGTTTTGAAGAATAACAAAACTTCAAAGTGGTGATTGGTAAATTAAAAGATCAATGAAATCACAGGCCTCTGTTCGAAACATTCATGCGTTTGAAGTTCTAAATGAGCGCCTCTTGTGGAAACGAAAGCATACCAACTTTTGACAAAATAGTGAGATGTTAGACAGGCTGTAAAAACTCTGTCTCTAATAACTCCCATTAAATTGACTGAACGATTAAGGACGATATTGGTCAGGGGTGGCAACCCCTATGTTCTCACACAGAATGTCGCTGTCAGGTAAGGAACGGTGCTAACGACTCGCAATATCATTTGCAACTTGGTCCATCCAAACCGGAGTCATTTGAGAGTGCTGGATGCTATCAAATTGCCTGGATGATGCCAATGATGAGCAGTGTTTGGGTCACCAATCACGGACGTGTCGTACTTGCAGGAGTTCAGGCAGAATGACGGCTGGCGGTAACTGCGCCATAAGTGGATGGAAGGCTGGTAACCAAATGGGATCGAAAAACATCATAAAAACTGACTCAGCTGATTGATATAAGTCGTCGTATCCTGTCGACGTATGGGATTACTATAAGTGCCTGTTGAGGGGCAGAGAGGATCAGTGGTCCTAATAGGTTAGGGATAAATTGCCCGGTAAGTTGTTCTCAGTAATGGCACTTGTTTTCATCTAGAATAGAGATTACCTTGAAAGTGGAGTAAGTCCTACAACCACGACCGGTTTCGCCCTTCTTTGGGCTCATCAGGTAGGCGCAGTCCACGGGTTTCCGTCAACCTTATGTTCTACTTGAACCCAAATTGGACTGATTGCGACAAATACACTAATTTGCAAATCAATTTGGTTTTCACGGGAGACTCAAGTGAACCTCTCATTTATGAAGTTCAAGTAGAACATAAGGTTGACGGAAACTCGGGAACTGCGCCTACCTGATGAGCCTCAAGAAGGGCGAAACCGGTTGTGGGTTGTCGAAGAGCTTTCAGCAATCTTGTGAGTAGTTTCCTTTATGAAAATATACTGCGATATCTCGAATATCGTACCAACTGAAACATGAGGCGGCCTGTGTGCAGCATATTCAGTTGAAGAACAGCATAAACGAGATATTCACTTGAGTCTCCCGTGAAAACCAAATTGATTTACAAATGAGTGTATTTGTCGCAATAAGTCTATTGCATACATGTTTCAAAGTAATCCCCAACAGATGTGGCGAATATCCAGGGAAATTCGAATCTTTGACCTTCTCATGATTAGTTGAACACTGCGTTCCAACTGAAGGTGGCTAATGAACAGCGGTTAGTGTACAATTGGACAGCATACAAAGCAACTGGTCCTACGGGAGCGCAGTCCACGTCGCGCGACCCAGCGCCGACTGGCTCCAAGAACAACAAGTGGTCGCATGAACGGCTCAGGTGATGTACGGGAGTTTCCTATTATAAGCAGATTACCTTCGGTCTCAGAAGTGTCCGAGTGTATTTCTCCTCAAGCGTCATCGTGCTGCTGGTCCTGACGACCTTCCACCTGCTCTTTTCAAGGATGGCGGTGGGCTCCTCAGCCAGTGCCTGTCTAGCTATTTGGGTCTATCTGGGAGAAAGAGACCGTCCCAGACAACTGGGGTGAATCGATAATAGTGCCCATTTTCAAAAGGGATACTCGTAGTGAATGTAGCAACCACAGAGGCGTTAGTTTGACTCCTGTTGTGACAAGGCTTCTGGCTTCACTGATTCTTCGTCGTCTTACGATGGCACGCGAAACCTTGACTCGTGAGAATCAAGCGGGATTTCGACCGGGTAGAGGCTGCATTGACCACATCTTCACACTCCGTCAGGTGTTAGAGCAACGCCACATGTACAGACGACCCACAATCTTGGTGTTCCTTGAATTCAAGGGTGCGTTCGATTCTGTCTATCGGTCAGTGTTGTTAACTACACTTGCTCAACAGGGTATGCCCCAGAAGTTTGTAAACATAATCCGATCCCTATATTCACATACTTCTGGGCGGGTGAGAGTGTATGGCGAGCTCTCCAAAAGCTTCCCTACAAAAGTGGTGTCAGACAAGGATGTCCACTCTCTCATTCTTGTTCAACTTCGTCATTGATGAAATAATGAGGCGAACGCTGGAAGGTCTTCAAAACCCCGGTGTTCAAATTGTTGCTGGTGAGCCTTGTCGATCTGGAGTACGCAGATGATATCGCCCTCATCTTTGAAGACGAAAGTGAAGCACAAGCCCTGTTGAATAGACTGACCACCATCATACCATCTTTTGGCATGCGCCTTGCACCTTCAAAGTGCAAAGTCATGCTTCAGAACGTGCAGTCTCCGGACATATCCCTTAAAATTCAAGGAGAATCACTGGAGATTGTGGAAAACTTTACATACCTCAGTAGTTGTGTTAGCTCTGACGGAAGTGTGTCTGATGAAGTCAGTGCAAGAATCTCAAAGGCTCGAATCACGTTTGCTAATTTGCGTCACTTGTGGCGTCAAAAAGCATCTCACTAGATCTTAAGGGTCATGTGTACCAGGCTACAGTAAGGGCTGTATTGTTGTATGGGTGCGAGACATGGCCTCTACGGACAGATGATGTGAGGCGTCTCCAGGTTTTCGACCACCGATGCCTCAGAAGCGTGGCTGGTTTTGGATGGCGTCAGCGTGTTAGTAACGAGGTGATTAGAAAACGGGTATTTGGTTGTGCTGCAGGTACTTCAATTGGGGAAATCATCCAGCACCACCGACTACGATGGCTCGGTCATGTGCTACGCATGCCGAAACACCGTCTACCGAGACGA
Organism: Clonorchis sinensis; assembly: GCA_003604175.2. Classification (NCBI taxonomy): domain Eukaryota; kingdom Metazoa; phylum Platyhelminthes; class Trematoda; order Opisthorchiida; family Opisthorchiidae; genus Clonorchis; species Clonorchis sinensis. The sequence goes on from CM030374.1 coordinate 15,805,241, forward strand.
GTGTTGTTCTCCGTGCCTCCTTCAGAATGGCGCAAACCGCGAGGTGGACAGCGCATGACTTGGCAGAAAGGCGTGAAAGAGATCACGAAGAGTTTGGGTGTTGTTGGTGTTGTACGCCTTCCAGGATGGGGTCCCCGTGACCCCGCCTGTGCTTGGCTGGGGACGTTGCAAGAAATGGCGGCTAATCGATGTCAGTGGCGTTCATGCTGTCAGTTTCTTTCCAGATTGTCTGATTGAGCGGTTGAGGTGTACACCTCAGAATGCTTGACATAGGCCAGCACTAGGTCCCCTCGCTCACCTCGTGCTTCCCTCGGGTGGCATGGCAGTTAGGCACCAAAAGGATGCCGCAGCTGAACGGCTGAAAGAGGCGCCCAAAACTCCAAAGAATGTCAAGTCCACAAGTCACACGCTACATTTATCCCGCCTTGGCAGTTTGGGGAACGTTCTACCAAAAGGAATTCCAAAATTGTTATCCAAAGTAGGAAAGATTCCAACCAGACACGCTTGCAATCGTCATCTGAATGTAGCGCCATCAGCACACACTTGCTTACCATCATCAACGCTGAGCGCATCATTATCAACGCAGACGGTAATGCATCAGCAGTAGATTCTGCCAATTGCCACAGTACCATGGAGAGGTATGCCAGCAGGAAAATCACACGTCGGATGTGGGGTTATTACAAAGCCCAAAAGTGTGGGAAAACGGTCAAACACAAGATGTGTGTACCTTCAGTCGCTATGAAATGTACACATCACTGTGGCCCACCTCATCATGCCCACTATCGGAATCGGCTTCCAGCCACGTCCTATAGGTTCCCAGGTTACTTACTTTATTGCATCCGTCTCCGACGAAAGAGTCAGCTTCAACGATAATACGAATTGCAGCAACATACAAGGGGAGATCCTAAGTACATGCGGAAATTCCGCTCTGGCCCTAAACGTGATGTTGCTTCGAGTTCTTTTTTGGTGACTACCTAGCCCGCATTACCTTTGGGGCATTGAGGTAACAAGAACTCGGTTGCTTCTTCAACTATCTTGTAAGACTTGCCCAAAACACCAGAGTCAAAGCTGTTGAACGTTAAAGTGCCATGGATACCAAAATATTGCGATGGAATTTTCTCATTCGATATCTTTTCTTCATCGATTTAAGGATGAATCTAAAGCTATAGTATAATTCCAGTTTCATGCACCTTCGGCTAAGACCAGTAAAGCTTCAAACCCCCAAGTTAACATTAGAGAGGTGACAGTCCGGAATATGCACAGTTTGGAATGTCAATTTATGCCGCTCCTAGCCCACATTGTTTTTAAAAGTAGGAGAATTACTGTCTCAGCATTATCGGTAGTGAAGTCCATCGGTTTCCGGCCCTGCTAGTAGATACAATCAACTCCGAATACCTAAGAATAGCCAAGAAGTGTATGGTCTCATCAGCAAGTCAGCGTGGGGTAATTAGATTTATGCACGCCTTAAAAAACTTTAACAAAGGCTGCCACACAAAACGACATGTTCTGAAGCCGGCCAAAGACCACCACTACGAAGATACCGTTTGCGTATCCAACCAGAAATTGAGACACATTCAAGTGAAGTACATCATAAACGATAGATTCAGTTGAGTCTCTCGTGAACATCAAATTGATAGGCAAATAAGTGTTTATTGTTGAAATTTCCTTATTTGTTTCAATATCAATTTTTTCACTCCGCAACTAATTCCATCAACCCGTTGAACTGGATCCAATATACGCACCACTATGTGCAAAAGACCAGTGGCTCAACCAAGATACTCAAATGGATCCAGCTACCTGACGAAACAACCGTTGGATGGGAGCCCACTTAGGAATACGTCAGCGAGGGTCACCGACAGAGGGCTCAGTATCGAAGCTCCGTCCATTCAGGATCAGTAGGTGGGAACTCGAGAGACCGAGGTCAAAGGCCATGTGGACATCAATCAGTCAGAACACCAGTTATTGAGCCAGCCAGTAACAATCAGAAACGTTGCCTCTATGCGCAGAAGATATACGAAAGGTGCCGGCATTTGGTCATCAGTATCTCCAAAGCACTGGACACGTCTGGTAGGAACATCGGATTAGCAATGCCAAGGTGAGCCATATGGCTTCAAGAAAAAAAAGCTCTGTCATTATGGATGGGATATGCGCACTTTATAAGTTAAGCCGGTTAGGACAAGTACTCCGGATACCAGAGTACCATTTGTCTCGAAGACCTCTTTTCGTCGAGCCCTGTGTTGAATGGGAGCGACCGAGAGGTGCACAGTCTATGACCTGGCAACGAAGTACGAAAGCGCTAACCAGTAAACTTAGTCGGGTGGGCAACTGCCGCCTCCCTGGATGGGGACCCCGGGACTCAAATCACTAGTGGTTAATGACACAGGCAGAAATGGCCCAATAGCGCAGTCAGTGGCGCTCGTGCATCAAAGCTATCGCCTTCAATGCGTAACTACTCAATTTCCGAACAAACCGAACATACCTTCGCCTCTAAGGCTTCGTTGTACGTTCCACATTCCCGTTTTCCGGTGGTCGAAACTGTAGCAGCTGGAACCAATGTGCCTATGGTACACGGTTTATAGCTGATAAATTGATTGATTGATTGGTACACAGTAGGCTGAGAACCACTGGACTATGGGCTAAGAACAGTCGACGCCATGGTATCGACGAGGAACAAACTGTACGCACTTAAATCCGATGGTGGATACAGCAGATATTGGTAATCTTCTGCTTGGTCGAAAACTATCGGTTCTGACCAGTGATTATGTGATACGACGCTCTACGGATCTCCTCATTGACATTTGTCAGGCTACTGCCCGATGGAAATATTTCGCCCGCTCACCTGATTCGCTGATGTTGCTGCCGCAAAAAACGAACCTGTGGTGGCATGACAATTCAGCAAACACTTTTTTATACGTTGTACATTTAGCTATTTTGTTTATCTCGCAGCAGACGCGTACCGCTAGCAAAACAAGCAGGTCCTTGTTTACCTTCTCAGCCACTCGGTATTAGTTTCTGAGTTAATGCAGTATGCGTGGGTGAAGACAACTCATCAAAACGAAACAATTTTGTGGCTCGTGTTATCATCGGATAACGTGAAGTCGCTGTTTACCCTAATTTCGTTATGCCAGTCACGAAGGTATAGGGAGTGATAGCAACACAGACCATTTCCGAGTGCAACTCAGCATTGGGTTCGCATGAAGCGATAAAAACAGGTCATCTACTGTGATCATTTTCGAGATAAATTCGCTGAATCTAAAGAGGTTGGGGTGATGGAAACAGTTCGAAGTATGCAAAGCTGTATAGGGTGATTTCTGGTCAAGCGACCTACCACAGGAGATATCGGGACTGTGACAAACTATGCTCTGACACAGAGGCACTCAGATCCCAAAGGATTTCCTACATATTGGGCCTCATTATCATTTGAGCGTAGGAGGATCGTGCCGTTGCGCGGATTTCCGTTGGAAAAGGAACCCACGTTCTGAGTCTTCTCGTTCAGGGAGTACGTAGCTGTGCAACTGGTGCACACCACGGCATTCCTCTGTCCAACAAGCCAACATGGTATGACTACAAGCTTATTGGTCGACTAGCTTCACGGGCTGTGGCAGGTTTCTTCTATGAACGGACGGTAAATTAGACGGAAAGTCGAATCTAACTACCGACTCACGCTGATGCGACACCGATTGCCGATATTTTGCACTAAAGATTGAGGTGTTACCGATGACACGCCTATTAGTTCCTATTAGCTTACCGAAGTGGATGGAATTTTGTTCGACAGTGATTTTATTTCGGTTGGACACCGTTTCGAGTGAAGCAGCTGCAACTTTAAACTTCAGAGGTTTGTCCCCGCAGGCATATGTTGGAGTAGTCGATACTGGGTATGAAGCAGCCTTCGAAACGAAGAAAATCAAACAGATTTGGTATGTTTGTTTCTGGTGACCATCCACAGGCTTGCATTGATAACACAGAGAGATGGTTACTGCGGCCCTGAACCATATGCCTTAAAAACGCGGAAATTTCACTTACAAACCGCTCGTAACGAATAGGAATGGAACGGTTTCGGCAAATTCGTCAGCCCAATTTGCGGCCGATCGGGTGATTGTTGATCTGTTCGCTCAGGCATTTTGTCACCAATTGCGGGGACATCATCAGTGCGCGATTGGGTTGGTGGGGCTTGGCCGACAGATCAACAGCTACCTGATCAACCAGCAGTGAACGCACCCGACCCACCCACGTTCTGGTACATTCTCGTCGGTTAAATCAAACGATGAATTACGTATTTTCCAGTTCAGCAATAATCCACTGCTAACAAAGAAAAAGCCAAGCCCTTAGAAGCGTGCGGTCATCATATGTATTTAGCGGGAAACAACCATCAAGAAATGCTCGGTTCCATGGATCATTTCTCCGTTCCGGAAATAACATTTGGCTTGTCAGTGAGAAGCTCACAAACCTATTAAGCTTGGGAGTGTGCTGGAGACTTCTCATTCACTGACAAAACCAAGGAAACAGGCGCAGTAAAAAGAGATGCCATCATTGTTGCCGACCTGTGCAAGAGCCCACATGCCTCACACGGGTGCTTTGAAATTAGGTTGTATCGCGGGTGGCCGTCTATTGGTTACGCATGCACTGAGCCTGCCAGACTACGCGATAAGGAGAAGACAGAAAACTTGGGACAAAACATACAGAGCTTCTGCGCAAATATACAGGATGACTAAATGGCCAATTATGGTCGTCAACTTGTTCGTTCTGTACAGCCAATAGCGGTGTTCCGGTCGTGAACAGTCTCAGCCCCACTCCACTAGTCGTATGTTGCTAAGCCGTGTTTGGTGAGCTCCGCCAACGCACCTGCTATCCGAAACGTGTGGTACCGCTGATGACATTGGGAATGCGTCATTCTCTGCACATGCGCTTTTTTCATGTCTGGGCGCGTCCTGACAAATTATAACTATCCAACTGCTTCTCAATCGGTGAACGGAAGTCAACCCGACCAGCAGCGACGGTGACTACCATCGCCTTGAGTCCAGACGAGCCAAGCCAGCAGTCACTGACATGGATAAACGTAGCCAAATCAGGTTTCTGTATTAAGACTATCATGTTTAACGGTCTGCTCAGATCGTCACCTTGAATGCGCGGATGTTCTTTGCACAGTTCTACCATCCTAGATGAACCAAATTGTTGCAGCTATAGGCAACGTACTACTGTACAAGGTTTATGACCAGTCTTCCCTAGGGGCCCTGGAATCGACAGTGCCGAGCACCTGCTTCCCAGGGGAACCAGTTCAGTCATGAGGAAACAGTGGTTAGGACCCTACTTACGGCAGACAGGGGCACCGACCACACAAATAATTCACATCAATCACGAGACAGTAGGAGTCACAAGAGCAGTTCCCTTTCAAGTATACTCGCTGCGCAACTTTCACAATATGGAACAACCCGGCTACAGCAATAGCTCGTCACTTAAATTTCACATTAACAAAGTTTAACGCATGTATGCAGGGTTGACGATGACCATCTACCACCATGTCTGAAGGATACAGGGATGATTTGCGAGAAGCAACAAGCGGACCAGCAGGCAATCCCACTTATTCCACCTTTTAGAGACATCATGTATTCTGTTTGTTCCATCACCAGACTGTCTGATAGTGAAGGCCATTCACGATGCAACGCAATATGAATAGAACATAGTTCCGCCAGTCGTGGCTGGCGAACACAGAGCTCGATCATGTTGTAGGTCTCAGCTTCGGTCGAAGTCGTACGCGAACGTCGAATGCACGTGCACTCCAGTCTCGCCATCGCGTGCGCGGTTAGCCATCCGAATGACTGAAGCTTAGGTAGTGTGGGACCATGAACGTACGCACTCGCGCACACCGACATCGACGGCATACCAATGCAGCGTCTGATGCTGGTGATTCGCTCGCTCAGCTGTGTGGCCAGCTCCACAATGGCCTTGTGAGCGCGCATGCGCGCCGGCGCTCGCCTCATACGCGCCTGGATTGTTTGCATCACGTGAACAGACAACGACGAATGACCCACATCCATTGGCTGTCCGCTGACTAGGACAAGGTGGTAGTGTTGTTAGCCCGTTTATTGATTTTTAGTGTTGTTGTTGTCGTTGCAGCTGGTCCACAACGTAGTGTTGTTGACCGAGTCGGAAAGCTTGTTTCAGTGCATGTGGACAGTGAAGAGGGGAGAAGGGGGAAAATAAACAAGACTACGAAGTGTGCATTAGGCCGAAATCAAGCGAACAAAGGAAACGAAATCAACTGCTGGAGCACAATTCACCGGTGCCGCTTCTTGAACGGAACCGCTCGCAGGCGTGCATCCTTGGAGGTTTCTGTTCAACCAGGAGCCTAGACCCAAAAGATTGGCATGTTACCACATCCCGAAAAAAAGAACTGTTCGCAAATAAGTGAGCCTTAAGACCGGGTACGGCGCTTCAGGGGGTGGCTCGAAATCATGAAGAAACATTATGCATCACGCGCGGTAGTCAGGTATCCCAATTGCAATCCTGCGAAACGTTGTAACAGATCTCATCACACTACTTATCACATCCCAGCTCCGTGACCGTCAAAACGAAGACGGATGTGGACGGGGACACCGTCAGGATAGGTTGAAATCGTCCACTCCAAAAAGGGTGTCCACCATGTAGGGGGTAAGGTAACCAACTAATTTCCTTCTGTGATCAAAACCGATACCTCGTGGATTTCCCTGGCAGGGTACTCTCCACCAAGGGTTAGATTCGAATCATGGACCTTTCGAACAGTGGCTTCCCACTGTGTTTCCCCGTTGAGCAGTCTCCAGGTCTCCGGAACATACCAAAATATTGCTTTGATAGGGCTGCTTCCTCTAACAACAATTGTGTCGCACTCTCTGTGCACCTGGGTAGTGGTATCTCAGATGTTTCCATCTGCTTTAAACGGCTTTGTGGGTGTGAAATCACCCGCTTGTGGTGAGACAGACAGCTACTAAATACGCTTGCACACCGTTGGAGGAAATATTCCATTCGTGAACGTGTGTTATGGTCATCTACCCGGTCATAAAGAACGAGGAATTTCTGAAGCACTCAATCAACCTCGAATGAAACCACAAAATTAGAACTTATCATGAATACATATTCTACTATCTCGAAGGGAAAACCATGGTGGTTGGTAAGAAGTCGACAAATATTGAGTTGTCACGCGCTACCTCATCGCAAATTCCAGGATCGACTGCGAAATGTTTCCATAAAGAGCGCCGTTCATGTACACCAGCCTGAAGCATGGCCGTGTGGCGGGATGGCTGACGAAAAGTACCTATGCACCAAACACTCATGATGAACGAACAATTGCTCAAGGACAAATCCACTGTGTGAATTTCTTTCGGAGAGAAAATCCGCGTCGTCATAACTGCTTCCTACACGTAATTGTTTTCTCGTGCTCGGTTCGTGGTGGGAAGGAGTGCTGTTTCCTCAAAATCGCCGATGTTTTAGAACTCTGGAGAGCGTGTAGAGCACAGGTATGCAAATGCGATGTCGATACTGACAGGTTGCACAGGACAGTTGCGTGAAGGCGTTTTTAAGCAGTCGTGGGTTACGAAGGAAACTCCCAGAAAAGTGTCTTATGAACGAGCAAGTATTCTTATCAGGGCTTATTACGAAATACAAGGATATATATATATATACATATATATATATATATATAGTACATATACTGTACTGCACGGTGCTTCACTGCAGTACATTAATTTTTCACTGTAAAATCGTTCAGCTGCAGCACACTTTGTGCCTAGTTGTCACTTCACCCGAAGGAAGCAGGAGGGATGAGATACTGCCAGGTCGTCGAAGCCTAGACAAGAGCAGTCGAGATATCGGAGTCAGGTTCGAACCACAGACCTATCGTTCAGTGAGTGCTCGAGCTCATTCTCAGGGCTCTGGGCGCTCCATAACGTCTGTGCAACCCTCGTTTCCTACCCAGACTCGCTCAAATCTAGCTCGTCTCAACATCAGGCGTAGCAAAGAATTCAACTATCGCTCAACAGTTGCCTTGCAAAATCCAAACAGCCTTCCAAAACGGGGGCGAACTACATCCATTTGCAAATCAATTTGGCGTTAACGGGATTCTCAATTGATTTCTAGCTTAATCCGCCGTCAACCTGATGGGCCCCAAGAAGGGTGAGAGAGGTTGTGGGCTGTTGAAGGGTTTTTAGCAACCTTATAATAGCTGACTGATCACCGCCCATTCAGAATCAAGCTGGCAAGTATGATGTATGATAATGAATAAGAAACAAGCGCAGACACGTACAAGTCACTGGTAAGTTTGCTGATATTTTATGAACCACACAGACACGCACCGTGTTCTAATTCACCTGCAGGTGATCTACGGAGAACGCGACTCAATGTGTGAGCAGACCAACAAGTTGAACTCAGCCGTCATCGTATTGGAGGTAAAAATATTGACCCCTCACGTTTACTTGGTCCACTGGTTTGGGGCAAGTAGGAATCCTTCGCTATTATACGTGAGAGTTACACGGAAAACTCTGAAAGAGGTATATAATCTCCCATCTGAAGAGGTCTGACTGGATAGGCAAAAATGAACTGCCTGTATAAACTAGTAGCATTAGAATACGCAGTCGATGGATAAACACTAGCTCAAAAGTTCCTACTGCATTTTGTAACTTTGGGTAGGTGGTGTCCTACGGTGTACTTGGAAGTCTAACGATATTATCACCCGGTCAAAAAATTGTCAGAAGCCGTTTAGCTTGGAAGACACACTGACGACTATGGGGGTGCCCACATGGAAAACGGATGGACAAAGTAAGAAACTGACTGACCTTTCATTTTCATCCCCACAAACAAGCATTTGCGGTAACGACAAATCTGACACTTTCCACGACTCCCCTTGGCCACGACGCAATTGCCACCGGTCGGACAAATATTAGTCGGCTTCGTATCTGTCAGAGAGTGTCGCATGAAGAATTTCTGTAACAGGCGATAAAAGAGTACGAGACCATATGAGATGAGGCATATACATGAGAGAAAAAACAATTTTTTCCATAAAACTTCATCGCTGTTATATTGAGCAACTGTTTGGTCGTCATATGCTTGCGATCAACAGGACAAGAACAGTTATCTTTCTAAAGGAATAAACCGATAATCAAAAAATTCAAGTAACTAATCATGTGCTGAACAGCTGATTGCAAGTCATCGTAGTTACGAGAGTGAGGAAGGAATGACCGGCAGACTCCTGTGAAATTTTCTACCTATGGAAAAGAAATCCTCGTGTGTTTAGAGGATCTACTACTTTGTTCTCTGTCGGGAAATTAATGCTACACTCATATGCAAGTTCATGAATCTAAAAATAAAGGGAAAACTCCACAGAGAACCGTATAACAATCCTGAAAAGAATTTTCTTCTTATGGAGCAAAAACTGTCGTACTGAAAACTTTAGAGTCGTTCGCAAAATGTCTAAACACCTTAGATACTGGCCTCCAGTTCAAATTCATCGTCGTCTCCCGACAATGGATGAGATTACCATCTTGATGGGACGGAGAAAATTAAGCTCGTTTTCTTCGTTCCCAAAGCCCCTTCTCCGACTTCTCAAAACAGGTAGGTACTGTTTTCCAGATGATGAGAATTAATAGAAAATATCCATGAATCAGGTACTTGTTTCATTGGATCATATTTTCAATTACTGTAAAATAAGGATACGAATGGGCAATCTCTCGAACCGAGCTGGCTTTCGTATGAGTCCCTTATGTGCCACTATACGACCACAGTCGGCCTGGGATGCCACAACTAGAGAAGTTAACACGGCTTTCTCCGCAAAACATGGAGGACATCTTAACAGTTAACCGGTGACTGTCCCTAGTGTTGACTGCACGAACGATAACATGGGATTGTGTGAAATTCCCTCCCTGGTGGACACCAATGGAAATCTGAGGGTAATGGGAGATTTCGAGATTTCGTCTCGGAGAGCCCAAGGGGAACAATCCAGAAGGCGTAAATGTTGGTTTTATAATGTATGCTGTTCAGAGTACCAGGTAACTTGACGCTAGAAGCTCCCGCTGATTAGCACAAGGTATATTCAGTGGGGATCGCACTATACCTGTATTGGCATGCAAATGATCAGGAATGACTGAAAATTTTGTCGAAAAACTGTTTGTGCAATGGTAGGCAGGTTTTGCACTGTGAGGCTGAGTCACACAGAATGTCCACGAAAAAAGTCTATCATTTGAGAAGAACTCAAAAGCTCCTCTGCCCTGAAAGACCCCTGTTTTTTGTGCAGGGTTCCTTAAAAGAGCGAATCGTCTTCTCATTGCTCACGGTTATCTGGTTGGATTGTGGAAGATAGATGTGGAACGCTGCGGAACGTGATGAGGATGATGTACGAATGAATAAGGATATCTCAGAAAAGGCCACCAATGAAAAGAAATTCCACTTCGTACCGAACCGTCCGGTGCACGCCGTTCATGCAGGAAGAATGAAAAAGTAAGGGCGGAGTGCTCTTCGGGAGAACCGCCCGGTTATATTCCTGGTTTGGAGGAATTAACGATTGAGGAACAGTATGACGTCTGAGCAAAAGAAACTTTCTCAAGATCTATCATATCGGAAGTTTGATCGCCTTATCAAAAACGCATCTCTGTTGGGATCCGAGTTCGGGCACCATGACAACAGACAAACTGATACCAAACCGGACTGCCTATCCTACACACCTGTATCCACTGAAACGTAACCGAGTGCTTCTCACATGTTCCCTCTCTCATATGACTACATCGGAATCGCATGCCAGAATTTGATACGCAGAGGAATGGGGCTTCGTAAGCCTTAACAAGCACAGTTGAAGGTCAGTAACAACGAGAAAACTTTCACGAGCGGCGAATTGAAACAGCCGAAACGATTGTAGAGAACTGAAGTGAGTCAGCATCACCAACAACGGCATCAGAGCGAACGAATGGTGCATCTTTTGATCGGAGGCACCGAATGGTGTGAACTTTGTGTCTGTTCAACCTGTCAGTAGGCAACATGACGACCAGCCATCCATGTATCATGGCGGAAAATACACGACTACAACGATCCGTTCTGATCCGTCTCTACCCGTGCACATGGGCGAACTTTGCGATACAAGTGGCGGCTTGACTCAGCAGGTTGTGGGCTACACAGTTCGTTCAAAGTTTGTGCTTAGAAATAAGGCACCTTAATACTGCTAACGCAGGTAGACACACACACACAACCCTTGGGTCAATGGGAAGAAAAATGAGAAAAATTGGAAATCGTTGTCGCTAATGTTTCGCGCGCTTGCGTGCGATTGCGCTGGTATTACGCGTACTGGTCAACAACTGGTCGTAAACAACCAGAGACAATTATACGTTGTAGGGCGCGATAGCAAGCAGAAAAGGGTGTGTTCGAAGTGGAGACTGGGTGGGGGCAGGGCGGCGGCAGTAGGACGTGCGCACAGGATACGACGACCCATAAAGGTAGACAGACAGACGGACATGTGGATAGCCAACAAATGGCCGAGACAGTTGGATGAGGCAAATGAAACAAAATCAATGATTACCCAGCGGTCGGAGAGAAGTGTGGGATGTGAGCAAGAGCACAAAAACAACAAAAAGTTCCGGGAGAAAGAATGAGCTGAAAAGAATGAGTGTTAGTCACTTTAGCATCGAGGGGGAAGTGATTAAACGGTGTGTGACTTGGACCGGAGATAAAGAGCAAAAGTAAGGAGCAGAAAGTGCACGACCATCATGTGCCCCGACAAAAAAAACTAGACTCCCACCAAATGAAACCTTCCCCTCGAAACGAAAAATGAGCGCATACAGAAAATTTGCTTCCAAGTTTGACTGCCACAATTTTTGTGTGATCAAAACCTGGTCTTCGTAAAGCGGTTATGTGATGATTGTGGTCATTTGCGATGATCGTGCTCGAACATCATTGGTTACGGACCTTGAACTACAGCGGGAGAACACAAACCTAAAACAGAGGCGGCTCTGGAACTAACCAAAGGAGTGATTGATGACAGAATCTTAAGCAACAATTCCACATTTATTATAAGACCACATTTTCCGGGCCTCTAACCATTGATCAATCTGATAGGAGGGGAAATTGCAGTAGGACAAGATGGACACCGAGGTACTGCACCATGATAAAGTTCCGTTGCTCAGTAGTCATCAACATTTTCTGATTTAGACTTAAAATTTAAATCAACTATAATGCGATTACTCTATATTAACCAGTGAGTTGATGTGTAACAGGTGACCGGTCATGGAAATGATGACAAATTACTCAACTACTTAGAAAAAATAAGGACAGCCATTTTTCACTTAGGATAATACCCATGACCCACTAAACCATTGAACGATTGCAGTAATATTCACCATGGAAAATGCAGTTCAGCGTTGCTTTTCAGGTACAACCTCGGGTACGAAATAAGGTCAGACAAATGGCAGGGTCCCTATTGTATTCATTAGTTTGTGCTTTCATAGGTTTGTCAGCAGCACTCCAGTAACAGATATGCACGAGCCCTGTCGTTGGTTGATGTCATCCGGGATAATAATAACTATAATAATAATAATAATAATAATAATAATAATAATAATAATAATAATAATAATAATAATAATAATAATAATAATAATAATAATAATAATAATAATAATAATAATAATAATAATAATAATAATAATAATAATAATAATAATAATAATAATAATAATAATAATAATAATAATAATAATAATAATAATAATAATAATATAATCGTTCAGCTGCAGCACAGTTTCGGTGCCTAGCTGTCATGCTCCACAAGAGAATTACGAGGGCTAGATACTGTCAGGTTGCCCACACGCCTAGACAGGAACAGTCGAGATGTAGAGGTTGGGTTCGAACCACGAACCTTCCGGTCACCAAGTTCGCGCCTTAACCACTGAGCTGTCTCAAGTTCATCATAATACGATATCTTTAGACCAAGGAGAGACAACTTTGAAAATGCCCTGAATAGATATGAAAAGCAAGAGCTGCAGCTAGTCACAAGACATGTTTAGCACGAGAAAGAAAAATCAGAATGGGCATTCGGGTTGAGAGTGGAGACTTTTAAAACAGAGGTGCATTCAGGAATATTGCCCCTCAGCCGACAAACGGCGGGCTTCCGTCGCTTAAAGTGGTATTTCTAAATACAGCAAAAGAAAGAAAGGAAAGGAACCGCGTTTTGAATGCACCTAAAACAGTAAGCTCACTTTGAAAACTGGAAATGAACTATACAGCCACTACTAAGCTAATTTGAAAAGGAACTTGTCTAACACGCAGGCTTAGCAAAAAGAGAAAAAAGGCTGCTTTCGACCGAAGAATGGGTACAGTTGACTGAGTGGTATCTTTGGGGAGCTGGCGTAACAAACGTCGTCGCAACTGGTCTGGTTGATTGTGTTACATGACAATCGTCTACTGGTCACGATTTGTAAATTTCATGAAACAACAAAACAGGATTCCGTGGTTTTCGAAAAGTTTGGTAAATGACCTATTCCTCGGTAGGGTTTCGCTCCTGGCACAAAGGTTTTATCACACCATGATAACGAAGTGTGATCATCGCCGGTATGAACAACTTACAACCTTGTGAGGGTATGAAACCTATCAGGATCATGATCCAAACCCTGACTCCTTTTTTCACGCCCTGGGCAGCATTTACCGCGCACATGAACGTAGGTAGAGAAATGTCTCTCATTGCTATGCAAAAAAGAAAGACATAGCTGTTACCCCGTCTCCAAACCAGCAAGAGTATGTACAGCTCAGTTGATGTACATGGAGTTAGATCACTGATAATGAGGAAGAGGTTGTCCCTGAATGAGATTAGGGAACAAGAAAAACGACAAAGGTTGCACGATGAGGCGGATGTGGATCACAGTTCTGAAAGGGCGAATCGAAAGGGGAAATCGCGATGAGCAATGAGGGTGCCAGCCAACTACTTCGTGACCAACCAAACCCTGCTGTTTGCTGTGGACTTCAGCAGAGCAGTCTAACTGTTTAGCCAACTAACCATGTCCTAAGGAAAGAACTGATAGGCACCAAATCATGAGTTCAGTTAGTAGCTGGCTGTCCACAGTGGACATTCTAAAACACTGCTGGCACTGGAGCCATTATCAGGCATGAACGTTGTGTACCTCTGTCCTGTGTAGTGTTCAAAAAACTACTGAAAACAGCTATAGCTGTTTACCTATCATACACAGTAAGTCGACGGCCACGCATGTTTAAGTGGACAAAAGCTCAAGAAGGATAGTTTGGCAGCAAAAGACCTTGGAACTACAAAGATAACAGACATCTGATCACAGCCCTCAGGTTCCGTCGAGTCAATGCAGATATCCGAACTCAACTAGTGCCGCTGCTCAGAAGATCAATGAACACGGTTTCAATGCCCATCAACGTGAATGATTACACTTCGGACTGAGTCATATCTGTTTGGTGTATCTTTACCATATAAACTGAAGTGGAAAAGTTCGGGTAGGCAATACAACAAGAAGTCGAATTATAACTTGGTCTAGAACAATCGATTAAACGAAACGGTGAACATGGTTCGCTATGCTGTAAGCTCAGTGATGGCAAAGTACACACTGTCTGGCGTGAGAGTGTCGTAAAAAGCCTTCGGTGAACTACTCAGGATTACCTAAATAAACAGCCAGATACATGTCAAAATCCCCGTAGACGCGTCCAAACGTATGCATAAAAACAGTAAAAGACCTATGTGCGGTTTCGGAAGAATAGTGCAGGTGGTGAGCATGGTTCAGCGTGTCGAACCCAGTAAACTGAATCTATGGAGGAGGATTAAAGCATCAATCTCAAGTGGTTTGAGGGTACCATTTCAACACAAAATTTTTGACATTGAGTAGACATTCAGTACGACAGCTTGCTCACAGTAGGCGAACCAAAAGAAGGTTCATCTGTACAATGGTGGGTCGGATTACATTTATTCGTGGTAGTCATCTGAAAAACGCCGAAAGGAGGTGTCGAAATAAGTCTTCCAAACAGGCTTCGAAAGATGTGGGCTTCCTAACCTCAGAGGATGTACTAATTTTCAAAGACCCACTGAATATGGGGGATGCTAACCATGATATCGTATCTAGAAAGGAAAGGGTTAAACTAGTTTTTGTTTATACGATGTGGCCTGGTATTCGAAGGTAAGCAGCTTGAAATAACCGAACAAAACCTCGATCGGATGGATGTTGCGAGTCGGCTTCGAAAGAAACGAAGGCATGCCCTGATTTATCAGTCAAGGAAATCAGGATTAAGCATTTCTAGGTCGGTACTTCTCGCGTCATTAAGAAGATTCTAGCTCGGACTTGTAGATAATTCCATGATAACCCTGAAAATACGGTTGTAATCTCAAGTTATTGTGCCTTCCGATATACAATGGTGGGTGGAACGACCAGCAAAAAGTTTCAGTACCGTCCAGAGTACACAACACCTGGATGCAATAAAGTCCTACGAAATGACATCAGCGAACACTGAAGATACGACATTTCAGTAGTTGCAGTCACGAGCCACCGTCAAAGATTGCCAAAATGAAGTAACCTGTCACACCGTCATTGGAAACAGTGGCAGGAAAGCTGGCACTGATGCTTCATTACCGTACAAACACAACTTGTCCAATTATATTTAAAACCTGGCTCGCACATTCTAAGGTGCCTACGCTTCCGAACGCTCAGTCAATCTGAGAAAAAGAAATTGACTGCACAAACACCAATGATACCCGCTAGCAGCCACTTCATGCAACGTTTTCAGACGAACACAAGGAGGATCATGGGACCCGATCCTAAAAGGCAGACCGCAAGGACAACACTCAAACCCCTCGTTATCCAGTCCAGACGACAAAAAACGATCTGGCTTCTACTAAGGTCCCTACTGAACCAGTGTTTCGTCAGGACACGATACTAAAGCAGTGAAAAAGACTGAACAGTTCATTGCTTACAAAAGACGGCATTAATTTCAGTTATAATGGCTGGCGTGATGATAAGCGTCTATTCACAGTGTTAGCGCAAGGTCACTCAGTTACCCTGGAAGAAACCGTCTCCCCGAACTTCACGTAGCTATTAGAAACGGTGCGTGATTGTGTGTGGTAGCCACACTAAGCTACTATGTTCGTTCCCAATTCACTGTTGCTTGTTTGTGCTTACAGGTCAATAAACTATGTCGTCTTAGTGAAGGGCCTTCCAAACTGGCGTGCTGTCATCTGTAAACCTCACACCGGATAACTCCAAAATAGTGGGGAAAATAAGGTTTTGATCTGGCAGTCATATCTGCTGGTCCCCAAACTGCTTGAACTCCACTCTGATTGGTCAATGTTTTTTGGTGACAGACAATGTATGCGTTTATGGGTTACATGGATCGGAATTTTTGTGAAAGCCATCGAGGTTGTTTCAGGACTGCATGCAGAAAACGTGACAGAAGCCACTGATTTAAACCAGAGGACAGAACCGGGATTACGTTAAAAAATAACGAACCTATGTGATACAACGACCCTAAGAAAGGAACAAAATTATCCTTCGACAGGTTAAAGTGGATGTCCGAGACCGGTGAAAAAATACCGATGGTCCAAGCTGTACTGCAATTCATAATTTACTGTGTGAAGACAAAAACAGTCAGGAAAACTGAGGACACTAAAAACACATTGGAAAGATCCGTGAGTTGTTTTACAAACATAGGCGCATGATACAACACCAAGGTCTCTGTCCGGAGGCCAATCACTGTTCAAAACTTTACATCACGTCGACTGAACGGATTTCCCGCGCACGGCACGGACTAAACGAAGGCATTTCCTGATTGGTCAGAATGTAAGTCAGTCAGGATCGAGCATTATGGCTCGGCGCCTCTCGCCTTTTCAGTCCTAGCGCGACCTTGTGGAATATTCTGTGAGGCCCCATGAATATAGTTGTAATGATATTCCCCTGTGTCCATAAAGGGCTACTTCAAATTACCGTGTCTTTTGATATACCATTTTAGGCGGAGCAGAGAGTCACAGAAGTTGCGCCACCGTTTTCAGTAGACAACAGTCTTCTGAGTAAACGTAGCAAATGTAGTTGGGGCTTTCTTCAGATGAGTAAATGTAGCAAATGTAGTTGGGGCTTTCTTCAGAAATACCAACAGCATGTAACCAGCTCCCTTTTGAATACCCCCCTAATAAGCGAACTGGATATCGCGCAAACAGCCTGATGGAATTTTCAACCGACAGGAAGTAATGAGACACAATCAAAAACAAACTGACATAATTCGAAAAGTCCAGGCAATCGAATTGCACCAAGTAACCGAAATTTATAGGTGCCGCGCAATGAGATTAAAAATCGATTAGGAATGAAATAATTTCGGAGGGTTTACTATTGCACCATTAAACTCCACCAGCATTTAGAATTATCAATACTACCATTTGAATATAGAAGTCAGGATGACGAGTAGGTAATCAACCAGCTTGGCAATAAAGAAAACGTTACCAACCCAGGATGTATATTAATCGTTGGTGTTCGTTGAACTGGACAATTTAGTTACATAGGTTCCGTCGCCAATCAAGGTGAAGTCCCACTGACGTCTCGGTACAATACACCGCAAGAGAGGAGACGTTTGTAACTCGATTGACTAGCTCACCGAACAAAATAACTACTAGGTACTACATACAGATCGGGATATGATCACTCGTAAGGGGAGGGAAAAACGGGTATTCAATTACCTTGCAAGCTTCACAGACATATGCTCCATGGTGAAACCCGGCAGCGAGCTCCCCGCATACTTGACAGCGCTGGCCTTCCATACGGTGCTGATATTGATAGAATGCAGACTCGGGACTACTAAATCCCGGCAAAGTGATTTCACCATCAAAACCTAACGCCAATTTTGCATGTTCTGTGCCAAGTTGTGATGGCTGTTGTGCGTTGTCTGTCGTACAAAGAGAAGACGACGAGGTGGAGAGCGTACGATGATTGTCATTCACGGGGCATAAGGTCACCACCGAGTTATTACCCGTACCAGTGCACTGGATTGGGATTGTGTTGCGTAATAGAAGGCCGGGAGAGACGACGGGAGTATGGCCGCCAACTAGTTCTGCAGTGGAGATTTGCAGGAGTTTCGAGTACTGTGGCTTGGACAGTGTACCGAGGACGGGGCCACCACTGCTGCCAATAGGTTCGTAAGGATAAGAATAACGCCGAGCTTTGTTCGACCGCGGACTCATTCCAAGTGGGGCAAGAGGGCTAGCGAGATCACAGGGATTGGAGTTATTAAAATTCGCACATATCCCATTACCATTAGAGGTGGTCCGTTTACTGTGATTGGTGTTGGGTAGATCAATAGCCGGGTTTGATGTGGGTATCAGGGAAAAGTTCATATGATGTTGGTGCGATTGCTGTTGTTGAAGTTCACTGGTATCAAAAGGATGTTGTCCAGGGGGTGATGTAACAATAATTCCTGAGGAATTCATATAGGATACTGGAGTGACTGTCCCTGGTCGAGGTGTACCACCACGACCGCTACCACCGATTAAGTCGGTAGCAGAACCTGATACATTCGGGCCCTGAGAAAGGAGTAGAGAAGGAGCGGGCGAATGGTGAATAGTGGTGCCGTGGCTGGCGAATGCAGATGACAAATGAGAGGAGGAGGGAGAAGGTGTGATGTCCAAACGGAGGGGATCCATCAACGCGGAGTGTTGGCGCAAATCAACCAATGGTGGACATGGCAGGTAAGAAAACGGTCTTGATGAATATGTGTCAGAGGGCGTCCGATTTTGGCTACCATCACACAGTTCCCGTTTTTCGATCGCAAACCGCTCAGAGCCAGATAGAGCGGTCGGGCTTGCAGAATGGAAAGGGGGTATGATGAGAAGATTGCTTGGTAATGAGTGTACGGAATGACTTCGGATCGGTGGGGAGATGGCATCCGATTCTTGTTTGATTTGCAGTGTTGGTAGAGCAGATGGAGGAGGAGCGGGACGTACAGTGACCATGCCAGCGCTGACGGGTATTAACTTATCTGCACCCGTTGTCACTGAGACTAGCGGAGTCTGTTGAGCCACTTCGTCACCGCTGACGACGGCAACAGGTCGACACAGTGATGTATTGTTGGACATGAAGCGCGACTCAAGCGAGTTCGGATAGCCAATATTCCGATTCCCGTGGGAGGTTGAATAGAGCAAATGATGAGAATTGGGCACTTCTGATCGATGGATGTCGGAAGTTTCGGAAACATGCGCATGCAAATCGGAAGAATGTGGAGGTCCTGAGCCATTGTTGATCCGATAGTCGTGATTGGAAACTACAGGTAGGAGATGCGGATGGTGCGGGGGGAGATGTGACAGTTGGCTCTGATTCATTGACTGTGGGTAGATGGATGTGGATGGGCAAGAAAGATGCTCACGGAGGCTGCACGCATAGGCCACAGGGTTGCGCATAAACAATGTGACTGTGCAAGGAACGATCGTAACTTGATTCAGTCGATGACACACATTAACGACGAACGGATGAAATTTCTTCTGATGATTAGACTTTGAGCAGCATCAGTCTTGAGCCGTCGGTACAAAAAGAAATAATTCAAGCCTTCAAACGTACATTTTCGGAAGTCTTTTTTCCGCAACACTGCTTGGCGCCTAAAATGGAGAAAACAGATTGGTAAGTGGTAGTAAACTGTCATACTAGGCGAACACTTTAATGTTAACCGAGTTGTCAACCGATAACTTTAGCACCAATTAAGTTTATCGAGAAAACCTAACACGGTAGAATAGAGGCAATGGTAGTGAATCCTAGCCATCATCGTCACCAGTATAACTGACATCAGTAGCGGTACTCAACTGCCAATGAACGATAACAGCCGGTCAGCTGAGATTCTCCGTAGGTGACTCACGGCAAAAAGGTCTACCATCCCCCTCCATAAACCCGGTAAATCATGTAGATCATGGAGTGCGGCGCTTGCCTCTTCATTAACATGATAATAATTCAAAAAAACAATAAGAATCGTTCGGCTGTAACACCCTTTCAGTGCCTAGGTGCCATGCCACCCGAAGAAAGCACGACGGCTGAAACACCAACAGGTTGCCCCAGCTTAGACAGGAGCAGTAGAGATACTGAGGTTGGGTTGGAACCACAGCCCATCCTGCCAGTAATTTCCCCCTTAACCACTGAGCTGTCTCGTACAAAGTAAATGCGAAGTCGCCTTCTCCCGTGCCATCGGAAACCATTCAGACCATTGATTCGATGTGTGTTCTCTTCTAGATTTCTGCTCATTATCGCATGTCTCACATGTCACCTATGGTTGGCTTCGTTTCTGGGCTGTTATTTGTGCTTACGTTCATTCTTCACAGATGGCCATTCTACTATCCATGTTCCATCGATTACTTCTGGTTCCAAAAACATGATGTGAGTGTGTTCGTGTGTTCTCCACAAAAGTAGCATGTTTACTGTTAATTGCTTCCCTAATCACTTTGGCCCAGATAGTCCTCTTTGATTCAACTTCGCAATCAAACGAACCCATCCCGAGTTCGGGTTCCACAGCTGAAAATGGTATATTTGGTAACTTGCAAAAAGACTGGCTCACCCTTCACCAGATTGTGAAGTAGCATGAGTTTCTTCTCTCCTCAACAACTAAAACTACCCCACTCTCAATACAGACAACACAGATGCCTCATACCTTTCTCCCACCTTGGTGTTTCATGCTCCCCTGACTTCACCAAACAATCTCCTGTCCTTCCAATCCAACTGGAGTAAACAGGAGTTAATCGTTAGGAAAAGGCGGTTCGCGTGACTATATCACTACCTAATCTGGAAAGTTATGATCTTGGAATTTGTCTGCAAGTTTCCGTCCCAGAATACGTTGCGTTGACCAAGCAGTGTTTAAGAACAACCCAAAAAGTTCCAGCAATCAAACACCATCAGAGATAGCCACATTAAGAATTACACTGGGATCTCACTGTCGCGCAACCACAGGGTTTATCTACTTGATTTAAAGCTTAAAAGTGGAAAATGAGGAAGGGACCGGGTACTAGCCTAATGCCGGCATTCGGACGTGCTCCCAGCCAAAAACGCTCCATATGACTGTCTGCAAAGAAAGACAATCGTTCAGCTGTAACACCCTTTCGGTGCCTAGCTGCCATGCCACCCGAAGGAAGAAATTGACAGTATGGACTCCACTGGCACCCATTAACCACCACGTTTGGCAACGTATCCAGTCAAGCACAGGGAGGGCCATATGGACCCCATTCTCGAAGCCGAACTGCACACAGAGAACAGCCTCTACCTATCTCTCTCATTCTTCCATCAAGCCGCACGTTGCCCACAGCGCAGTTTGAGCCATTCTGAAGAAGGCAAGGAAAACAGCGTTCGTCTGGCTAGATGATGACTCGGCATGTGTAGCACATGGTCAAGCCACTGCAGTTGATAGTGCTGGATGTTTAACGAGATCGAAGTACCCGCTACACAACGGTTTTCTCGTAACCTCTCTACGAATCATTCGAAACCAGCAACGCTTCTGCGATTTCAGTGGACAAAAAGCCGAGGGCATCTACTGGCAGACAGAGAAAGGAAGAGGGTGGGCATCCCTGCAAGACAACCAGAAAAACTCACACATGTCCGCATGTGAATATAAGGGCCAGATTATGTTCACGAACTTCTAGAGCAAGGGTGGTTAGAAGCACTGAAAGATCAACAGAAGTGAAAAAAAATCGTTCAGCTGCAACACCCTTTCGGTGCCTAGCTGCCATGCCGCCCGAAGGAAGCACGAGGGCTGAGATACTGCCAGGTTGCCCAAGCCTAGACAGGGGAAGTCGAGAGGCAGATGTGGGGTTCGAACCACGGATCTTCCGGTCAGTGAATTCGCGCTCTAACCACTTGAGCCATCTCGCCCCGTATCCTTGAATATGCCTCTGTGGTTAACACACGTAATGCGAGTATGCTTCTTGAAGGTGGATCTCAACTAGTTGTCCCGGAGTCTCTCAGATAGACGCAGATATGTCAGACAGGTAATGAACGAGAAATTCACTGTTGTACTTGAATAGAGTAAGTAGAAAGTCGTAAAACCAGTGGCGCAGTGATGGTTCAGTGGGGATATAAGCTCGAACGCTTCTGAAGCTAAACTGTGTTCCATATGTACCAAAGGCCAACAGCCCAGATCGGGAGTGGCAGGCGGTCCATTCATTATCATCAGAAGTATTCTGCCCAGCGATCCCAACCTCTGGTAGATATTGGAGAGCCATTGTGGTCCTTGATTGTTTCCCTGTCAGTTTCAGTGCTGAGAACTGTAGAGAAAGTGCTCATAGCATGGTTAGCTGACTTCTTCTCAACATTTGACTTAGTCAATAAGGAAAACCTCTGATCTACTTCGTAAGACGTGGCAGATAAACTGCTTCATCTAACCAGAGCCTGCTACTTATGGAAAAGGCTTGTATCGAATTCCCTAAAGAGATGACTTTCGCTTTAAATTGTGATGCTCAACAGCACGGGCTGTATTGTTGTACGGCCGCGAGAATTGACCACTTCGGGTGGAGGTTCTGTGACATCTTCAGGTAGTTGACAACCGATCTATCAGAACTATAGCTGGAATCCTCTGTAACTAGCGAATTTGCAAAGAGGTGGTCAGGACACGGGATTTCGTTGACGCATACTCTACTTTCATCAAAGAATGCACCCAGCATTGCGGACTGAGGTTGGGCCACGTGTTAAGCGTTGATGACTGCCTAATTCGGTGTGACGCAAACCTAGAGGTGGACAGAGTCTGACATAACAGAAGGGAATGAGGGACTACGAAAAGTGAGGGTGCCTGTTTGCCTTCCAGAATGGAATACATGTGACCCTCCCTGTGCTTGACTGGAAACACTGAATGACAGGGCGGCTAACGGATGAAAATGGCAATCACCCCATCCGTTTCTATCCGCATGGCCAGTACCAGATCCTCCTACCTGTCCCATTTTTTCTTCGCATTATGAAGCCTTTTTCAAATAAATTGACATGGTTGTACGGCAGTAAAGTACCAGTGTTCCCCTCTGATGTGACTGTCAGTGATGATGATGATGATGATTCTATCCAGATTGTCTGACTCAGCGTTGGAGGTTTAGGTACCTAGAATGTTTGTCGTTGGCCAGCCCAAGGTCCTCCTCCCTGCTCCATTTCTCTCTTTCCATTTTGGGGCTTTACTCAAGTAAACCGACGTGGATGTGTGGTAGTGAAGCATCAGCGTTTCCCTTGGGCGTTGCTGCCAGTGGTAATGATGATGATTATAAAACCGTCCGCTTTTGCGTACGCCTCTTAGTTTCCCAATCGCACTCCTTCAGCGAACTTGTGTTTTACGATATAGCTTATGGAACGGGATTGCGCCGATGCTATTGTGGGCCAGCGGGACGATCCAACAGTATTGTAGCCTACCTTAGGTCGCATCGATCACTACGTTTCGCTGGCTGGACTCGATACACTGTCTTAATAAGTATTCACGATTTAGCCCACCGTGACTCCGCCACCCCTTGTAAAATCGAATGCTTCGATCAGCTTTCCGATCATTAGTTCCATAAGTTACATTTTCGCACGAACGTGTATACGTGTATCTGTGTTTGGTTCACGCATAACTGCATGGGAAACAATAAACGTTCTGTTCGGTTGTACACGTATGACACGCAAGTGCAAGTAACGAGCTCAATCTCAGGGTTCGGGGATGGGAGATTATCGTTTGAAACACAGTATGTTTCAGCAGTAAACTTAGGCGTGTCATTTTAAGCTCCTTGAGGAAATATCAGAAGCTGTTGTTAATAATAGCTAATGTCCGAAGTTGGCTGCCAAAGTTTGACGAATTACTTGATACCTTTTACTGATGTATAAGTAACGTAGTGTGACAAAGTTAGATCAGCAACGAAATAAACGCATCTAACCAACATATCCACTTTGAAACTACCCATGTTCAGAATGGCGCAAGCACAGATGGCCAACCTCTGGCCCGGCAGAGGAGTGTAAAAGAGATACTACGATAAACCTGATTACTGTCGGTGGGACTCGCTTTTCAGGATGAGGTTCGCGTGATCCCCCCCGTGCATAGTTGAGGACGCTGCAAGAAATAGTTGCTAATCGATGTCAATGGCGCTTTTTGTTGCCATTTTCCACCCAAATTAAGTGTCTGAATACCAGGTACGGATGGTCTTCAGCACCCGAACGAAGGCAGGGAAAGCAAGGTTTCAGCAGGAGATGCCTTCCACTTTGATAGAGGGTATAGACATTGAAAGCTGCGAAGTGGACGATATCTTTTGAGCTTATTGAGAGATTGTTTTGGTTTATTCTGCTGGACGATAGGTTAGATACGAAAAAATGGCTGGAAGACTGTCACTCGGATTGAACGAAGTGAACCATTCGCTGGATGGGTACAGCGAGTGCGTGAGGGCCAGCGAACGAAAAGCTGCACGGGCGAATATTTCTAGATTGTCCAGGTCAAGGAAAGGGGGGTTTGTTTGAGGCACCTCAAGTTGGAAGTTTCTCTTAAAAATCTGACTTACAAGGCAATGGGGGAATATAGGGCCTAGTTACTGCACCCCGATTACAGCCTTTGACTAAGAAGTCTGACGCGTAGAGTATAGGGCAGTAGCGTACAGAGAAAGCACATGGAGTAAGGCACAGATGTCTCACTCCTGATGCCACTGGGCATAGCAGATGAGTTTTGAGCCACACAGTGCTCTTAGCTGGTTTTAATGGTAGTTCGACTTATTTAATAATGCGCCGGTGGTCGTGGACGCTGGACGATTGGAGTGGGCGGTTTTTAGACCCGGTCTTCTCTAACCCGTCCTTTTTCGGGGGAGGGGGAGAACAGCATCACCGCTTCCATCAAAATGGACGCATCGGTCGATTGGAGAGAGTATCCTACTACCTCCACACTAACATCGCAATGGACGGTACAACCATAACTTCAGACCACCTGTTATTACAGTTATTCTTTGTATGGGGGCTCACCGATCCCTATCTAGCTGCTCCCCTTTGCCCCCCCCCCTCCAGTACAACCATAACTCCAGACCACCTCTTATTACAGTTATTCGTTATATGGGGGCTCACCGATCCCTATCTAGTTGCTCCCCTTTGGCTCTCCTGACATGGTTGCACCTTTGTTTCAGTCGTGTGGCCTCCGGAATCACGGCGATACTCAAGCCCAACCACTTCGACAAGTTGGCAGCTTCTAGCTCGGAGAATTCTGTCTGCACTAGGCTGCGTAGGCTATAATAAATAACAAGAGTATCATTCTCATACACCAAGTCTATTTGTCATTTTCTAGATGTTTTGTCGACATCCGGAACCTAGATCCATTGAAGTGTGCGTTACATGACAAGATCAATGACAAAACTGAACAGGGAGAGGCCAGCCTTGCCTCACTGGTTGTAAGCAAACTTCTGAGCAGTTCGGTTTAAACTGTTATATGACCAGAAGTGCGAGAATAAGGGGCATGATATCTAGAAACTTAAGGGGTATCCCTCCTTGGTCGAGCACAGATAAAATAACTGACCTGAATATGGAGTAAACAATTCTATGAACTCAAGAAAAAACAAAATTATGACCGGCGGCATGTATGTTGTAGTGCGGAAATGTGGTCAGTGCACCTCCAACCAGGGAGAAACCCTGACTGCCGCTCTAAAAATGAAATCTCGCGTGTTGGGGTTAGGCGCGTAGTAGCCGCGTTATGAAAGGTGTTAGACTGCAGTCTCTACGATGGGATAGTCGTCTCGCGCAGTTTTTTGAACAGATGCGCGATGAACGATTGACCTAAGCTGTCTGGGACGCATTTTTGCTCCCAACTAAGCCCAAGCAATCTAGTTAAGGAAGAACAGAAAAATGCGCCACCATCTTTAAATAGCGCAGGTAGAAGCTCAGCAGTCCGATGTTGCTTCAGGGTAGAAAGGCACGAGTGCTTCATTAACTGAGGGAGGAGCTAAACTCACAAAAATCAGCCCGAGCTGAGTGAGTCAGATGGAAGACATAGGTGAAGAGGCCGATTGTCAAGGTATTGTTAAAAATACAGCGATATGTCGTCTGTGACTGTTTGTCTTCAGCTGTAGCAGCCATGCCACCGAAGGGAGGCACGAGGGATGAGGTACTGCCAGGTTTCCCAGACCTAGATAGAAGCAGTTGAGATGCAGAAGTTGGGTTCGAACAACGGGCCTTCTGGTCCGTAATTTGGCGCCTTTACCACTGGACTATCACGAGCTCGCCCAGTGATATAGATGTTAGATTTTCCTGTACACTTGATTTTCAATATTTCTTCGAATGGTTCATTAAAAAAGGTGCCTTTGGTCCCGTCTAGAGGATTAGCTGGAAGACTAACATAATTCCGCACCACTCCACGAAGACACTAAGAAATCAGTCGCCGAAGGGGGCTTCGTACGTAACCATCCGATCGGAACTACAGAAGTCTGTGAGATGACGTTCTTTAGAGAATCAAATAATTTGATCACTGATACTTACGGCGAATACTGAGGGCGCGTTGAAGGGAGAGAACGTTGTTGTCGTACTCTCTCATCCAGTCCAATAACTCTGATTGCAATGGATTGGGCAATTCCTCTGTGAAACTGAAACTCAGTACCTTAGAAAAACAACTGAAATTATACGGTCATGATGGCGTTGGCATCTTCAGAAGCTATTAAACCGTATAGTTTGCTACCGATGTTGACGGTCAACATTATATTGTAAATCGGAATGACGTTCTCATAGGACCGTCTATTGTTGGCATCCGTGGACCGGTACAAAGTACGTTAGATCAAAATTCAAGCCAAATTCGAGCCGCACTAGTTTTGGGCTTTAATAACACTTTGCTACTGAACTATGTGGTTTGGGATTTGAGAAACTCCGTGACTACCTAGTATAGTTGTGATTCACGGGTTGTGTGCGCCCAAAACCATTAGTATTCATTCAAATTATCAAGTAATGCGCTGGAATGAATTTAGTCAGAGCATTTAAAATGCCTGTCTTCTCTTTGAGGACGAGAGCGGTGTTGTCTGCACAGATCGATAGGCTGTTGTTAGCAGCTATTTGAAGAGCTCCCAGCACACGTTTCGCTATCTCGTCGATCGAAAAATCGAACAGGAATAGTGCGGGTATCCTTGTCGGACACCATCTTGTTTACTGAAGCTCTTGGAGAGCTCCTCGTATACAATTGAGATGCCTGCACATCCAACACTCGGTCAGGCAATCTGGATAACAACTGAGAGCATGAACGCCATTGACATCGTTTATACGCCAAATCCCTCACTGTATCCAGCCACGCATTAGGAGGGTCATGTGGAGCCCATTGTGGAAGGCAAACAGCACCTGCTGTAACAACCCTTCAGTGCCTAGCTGCCATGCCACCCGAACGAAGCACTGCTACGTCGCCTAAGCCTAGACAGAAGTTGGGATGCAGGTTCAACCAATGGCACCACATACTCCCCTAGTGGGCGAAGTGCTCCAAACAGGCCAGAAACGTATCACAGTTGTTGGAAATCGTGGTGATAAATGCGTCCTAGTTGAAATGGGACACGAAGTACGTGTTGTCAAACGGTCTCTAATTACCCCTGTACGAATTCGTCGACGCCATTCAACACCAGAAACACTTTTAAGACGCTTCACATCACCTGCTAGCAGAGGTAAATCCGCAACAACGCAGCCCTTACTGCAGCCCCGTACGCGCCATCATTGAGATCCAACGACATGTACTTTTGATACCAAAAGTGACACAAATTGGTAAAAGTGATTTAGGTCTTTGAGTTTCCTGTGCTGACTTCGTCCGACACATCTCCGTTAGAACCAATACACCTACCAAATCATGTAAAATCCTTCACAACTCCGAATTGCAAGAGCATGTTCAGAGACTGCACGTTATGAGGCGCGACTTAGAATTTGTAGGTGCAAGGCACAGAGCGATATGTAATATTACGGTGGCCAGTTTATTCAACAGTGCCTGTGCTTTATCTTCGTCCTCAAAATTTAGGAGAATATCGCCCGCACAGTCCAGGTCGACAAGGTTCTCATCAGCAACGATGCAAACAACGGAGCTTTTGAAGGCCCAACAGTGCTGGTCTCATTCCATCGAGGACGAATGCGAACAAAAATGGAGTGCATGTCTCTACCAGACAACATCTTTTGTGAGGAAAATCACACCCCGAAGTATAGCAGTAGAGGGACGGAGTTATGTTAATGAAATTCGGTCACTTGCTTCGTGCGTAAATCAGTCCAATCCCTCATAGATTCTCTTTTCGCACAGCAACGTGGAGGGTGAAAGGGAGCCAGAGGAGGTCAAAAAGACTTAGTAGCGAAGTGTGAAGAACAGTGCCGGGAAACTCAGCTGCGCCGTACATCAGTAACATTCGGTAAAATACCAGTGTGTTATTAGGTTGTATAGGTTGTTGTACAAGAACTTCAGGACGTGTGCGTCGCTTGATGTATAAAGACGACTGCTCAAAATGAGGCTGGTCATTATGGTCAGAAATAATGCAAAGGTATAAATGGTGGAATTAATGTCAATAAATGAAGGTGCCAATTTTGTCCGTTGTACGGGTTTCAGACAGGAACACGCCTGCTTCTAAGAGGATCGCGTTCTAGCCGGTGTCAGAGTGCGTCTTTGGGCATAGTACCGCATCCATGCCCCGTATATGCTGGAATTCAGTGTGACTGACACCAGATAACCTGCTTTTCGATTGTAACCTGATGTCTCCAGATGTGTTTGGAAATCTAATAATTCTCTTCGATTCAGAAAACTGAAATTTAATTTAGCTTCGGGGTGCAAAATGTTGACACACGATACGGACTTCATCCACCAAAACTTCATAATGACTCGCAGGAAGCAATAAATAACAACAAAATAATCCTCCAGCTATGGCATCTTTTCGGTGCCTATCTGTCACACCACCCTAAGGAAGCACGAGGGCTGAGATACTACCAGGTCACCCAAGCCCATACAGGGACAGCCGATATGTCGGCCAGTAAGTTCAAGCCCTAAACATTGAGCTAGCTCGAGAAGCAATAACCAGGTTTCGACAAATGGGAAGCATAGACATGCATCATCATGGTCTATCATATCAGATTTAGGCGGTTAGAAGGTTGAAAAACGAATGGGGGTATAAATCGTGGGGAACAATCCTTGCACATATTACATACGAAACACCAGTGAGTCGAATAAATACACCCACAAATGAGCTAAGGAAATAGCTGTCCCCATTTTCCCTCCAGTTTCGTCCGAAATGGTTTTCCGGATTGTGCACAATTCAATCGCGCTTACAGCTTATTCCAAGCATGGACGATTTGACTGTTAAAAAGTGCTTCTTACTATCACTGCTTAGAAAGTGAACCCGGTGAAAAATGGGCACCGGTCTTCTGCAATGAAATGAATTGAGGCAACAAGTGAGCATCGGCTCACAATAAAAGATGTCTTAACCCACCCTATCCAAAAGACAAGCCAGGGATGATATCCGCACCTTTTTTAGACAGCTGAGTATCCTGGATAGGGAACGAGCGACAGCCAAGCAATTGGCGCTTACTACGAAAACGTATCCACAATAGAATCGGAGAAAATGGGAATGACTACCTCGTGAGATAGCCCAAAGTGTATATACATCGGGCTCATTGGCGTCGCCACTGAGCTCTCATCCAAATGAAGTCGATCCGCCCCAAGTACAAGAAGACAAAGCTGCTTCAGATTGTCAGGAGTAAACAGCCCTACCGATATTCGAACCTGTGAGCTTTCGACTTGCAGTTAAGTGTACTACCGTCCAGTCACTCGTGGTCCACTGCAATCTATTAAACTCACACCTAGAATACAGCCCCGGGCCTTCTCGAAGATTGAAACAATCCTACACAGGGATTTACTCTTTCCAGGTAGAAAGCTCATGCGGCTTGTGAGATATCGCACGTTCTGAACATTTTTTAACGTTTTGCATGAAAACTAAAACCAGAATTCTAATTTGGAGAAACAGATGCCTACAGTGCACACTTTGGAATGAGCAATTTTTGATGTCGCTCAGTTAGTCTAAGGTTTTTTTGCATAGATGCTTTTTACGCGCTCATGCGTTCCTGTTGAATAACCTTCTGATAATGATATTTTGTCTTCAAGCACTCTCACCGTTAAAAGCAACTCAAAGTGATAATTTCACAATGTCTGTTTTTAATTCAGATGCCTGAGAAAATTAATTCTTGTGGGCAGGTTATCGCGAGTTGTAGGGGCAACATCTACGCGCACATCTACGATGGTTTTGTTTTACTTACCCCGCGCTGCACACTATCGCAGATGCGTTCTTAGCGATGCTGAATAACGATATGCAAATCGGGCACCAAAATCAATGACCCTATTCAACTGGCGCTAGCTTCGTCTAGGCTACGGACTTTGGGCTCTACCTCTACGAATGCATATAAATGGTATTCAACATCCATCCTCAGAAAGCGGAAAAGAGCAGGTATCTTACTTTCTTCAAAAAGGTGGAACCAACCAAGAAGGTGCTTTGAACAGTTTCTGAAAAATCCAAGGACATTATACTCCGTGCGATGACCCGTTTTCAAGAGAAACACCACAATCGGCGGCTCGACTTAGGGCCGGTGTGAGAAATTGAATAACCCGCCACACCCTGGGCTGGTACTTCGCCGAGCACCAAACGAGCGATCTGATTGGTTATTCAAGAATGAGAGCCGTAAGTTGTGGAATGATAATAGGCTTCCCATTTACTCGAAATAAATTCAGCCGTTTCGGTAGACATCTATACTAATGGGGATTGAAAAAGTTGTACTCTGAAAATGGTAACTGGTTCTTCTGCGCCCGCAGACTCGCGGCGGGTAGCTGAAACTGCCGAGTAAAGTCACCACGGTAGTCAAAAGTTTTATTGTGCATGTCCTGTGTATCACTCGCTCGTAATCATGGTGTCCACTGAGACTCTGTGCCATTCCTCAGTGTGCCTCAATACAACCGTGCGTGATTATCTGCCACACCTAAGTGAGGACTCAAATGTTCTCTTGCTCTTAAACACCTTCAATTAAGTCGGTGACCGTTCGCTTTGTTTAGTGAGCACACATTTTCAACTTCTTCCGACGGCGGTACAGCGCTAGGCTTTGTGTTTTGTTGCATCGCTCCCCAAAGAAACTTTCTTTTGTCGCTTTTGAGTCGGCTGGTTTAGGCCTAGTTTAAACCCCACAGCATTGCACAAAATATTTCAGTCTAAATATATTTATCCGGGTTTCAAGTAGTTCCCAAACGTCAGGCTCAGCTGACAGAGTCACGGTCACTAAATAGCACATACAGGAAATATTCTGAGCGGATAGGGGGGAACCTAATTTTTCGCATTGCTCTTCAAATTTCTTCCTCTAAATCATAACGGGCGACAAGGTTAAACACTGCTTGAATCGTCCATCACATTACCATTTAAAATTTCACAAGTTTCTTCTGTCCCCATCTCCAAACCTCGCTCTACCATCGTGTTTAGTGTGTGCATATTGAGTGGTGTTTTTTGTCCCTACCACTTGAGGTCATCCAGCCATGTTTTGGCCAACACTGTGCATGTGTGACTGTCTCACGTACGAGCCATGTTGTTCACAATTTCACAGTCCAAGTGGACCATTTCTTGCAGACAAGTATACATCTTCTGTGTTTGTATATTTTTTAATTTGTCTTACATTAATAGTACTGTATAGAAATCCAACTCCGACTTGGTTTTGCCTTCCCGGAGGTTCTTATGCGTCACTCGGAGTTGCCGTTTGGCCGTAACAGTTGTTTAGCAAAGTGGCTGGGAATATTTCCAACAAACATAGAAAAAAGCTTGTTTGCGCAAATATGCTGTTACTCAGTTTTAATTGATCGCTGTCCTCCCCTCCTGGGCTCCAGGAACACACTGACTCCTTAGTTAAAGTTTTTTGGCAATTTCGCCCAAGGCAGTTAATTCTTTGGCAGTTCCCACCGCGTAGATTGTGGAGCAGTTCTCCGGGTATAGTGCGTGATCATGGTCTTACTGGAACGGCAAGCTGTTCGTAGTTATGTGAGTCTCTGTATTTTTTGTCGACTGTGCTACTCTACGTGTATCCCGGTGAAACCCATCTATTTAAATACTTGCGCGATTCAAACGCCGCAGGCGAAGACAAAGCAAGGTGTCTAGGTCGCCAAAAGGCATAAAAAATATTACAAACAACGAAACCTTAGAGGACCTGCTCCTAACATTGTTTCGCTGAGGAGCAGGAAGCAACAAGTTTCTGTCGACATATGAGTCACCTGCTCGAGGGGTGATGATGGGATCCACCTACGCGGTACATGTTTTACCAAGGCCACGGTAGCACACGCCATTTGGTTCATGCGCCTTGGGGGTCATCCACTAACTCATGCAAAAGACAAAGTTTGTGAGACACGACCAACCACTAGAAAAGCCACACTCACGGGACGCACGTAGGGTAAAATCAACTAAATTCTTCAATTTATGAGCTCCATGAGTCCCACTGCTGAATTTTTTGTGAATGCAAGGTAAGATAATTGGTCTCCGGTTCTGTCATTAGCTTTAAACACATCCTTAGGAATAGCTGCGACAATAGCTCTCCTTAGAGCCCATGGGAGCTTACGTATGTAGGAGCTTATTTTACATAATAGCAACAGGGGGTGATAGTGTGCGTTACTACCAGGAAGATGGCGGGGCGTAGATCATCTTACTTGACTGAGTCGTTACAATCAATTGTAGGGCCGTGAGTAAATCCTTCTTGTTTTTGGAAGGTGGATCCACCGGCACGGGGCTACCCCACCAAGATTCGACTAGAATAGTATAGGTACGGAGGGTTGCATGATTTTATCGCCCCGCTAAATTGGCAGAAATATGGCCAGTAGTGAATGTGCCCTGAAGTAGGGACGAGAGCGTGATCAAGTTTACTGAAACTCTCTGAGTAATTAGTCAACTGGCTGTTACGCTGCTCGCATATGACGCGTATCTTTCGGCCAACCCCTGCAGTTCTAGCAAGCTGAATCTGGGATGGTTATTTGACACTTTCTGGCAGTCAGCTTTTTTTACCACATCTATACCTGAAGCAATGTCGGAACCGCTCATCCTCCAAAAGCTTAACCAGAGAGTTGCCTTTAACTTACAAAGCCGAGTTGGGCATTCCATCAGCAAGGGTCTGTTCTGTGTCGAGTTTATCTGGTAGAAACATGCCCAGTGGCAAGGTGGGGTAGGTTGTTTTGTGTGAGCTAACATTATGCCCCAGATAACCAGCGTCCCACAAAATCCACCCCAAGTTCGCGGCTCTTGTAGACAGAAAAATCATGCGCTATCACGTATAACTTTGTTTTTTCTTTTCCGGAGTGGTATTCGGTCGATTCAAACTTTCAAAACGACGTAGGTCCTATCTTCCTGAACCAAAGTAGTCCAGTTTGTTTGCTTATCCTGTAATTAGCATAACCAGGAGTTAAGTTGTGATTATTCGCATCATTCTAGTGCTGATATAGGACATGTCGCTGGATGCTTTTTTAAGTTGCGCTCGATAGGTAGCCTAAAAGAGCATGTAAACTTAACGCGTTTTTCTTGGTGTAGGTGTAACGGCAAACGGTATTTCCGCGTGACGCGTAATATCAGAACCTACGGGATGGCAAAACAAGGTCGAAGCTGGGTTGCTTTAAGGTACTAATAACGTGAGGTATCAATTCACAAATATACAAACCTCGACAACAGATACTCGTCCATAACAAATGGTCCACTGGGATTAGGTACAAACCAGAGAAGCAAACAGGCTCCCACATGAAATAGTCACAAGTACATAAGGTCGGCCGCCAAATGGCCGGATATCCTGAAGGTCAAATGAGTAGGAACGCCAGTTCATACACATGCACCAAACACAGAAGTTAACCTGGGGTTACAAATACGAACAGAATAAACGTATGGAATTTCAAATGTCAAATTAATGGACGATACAGTGAGTGCCTTATATAAGTAACCAGCATTATAGCGTCATCAATTTCCGCGAATTACGAAACTGTGGTGAACAGCCTATGATATTTCAACCCGCCAGAAAATGTTTCTCTTGGGATGGACAGATGTTGCGGCGCGTTTTGTGGTTACGGAAATTTATGAAGATAGCTTTCAAGAGTAATTTGTACTCACATTATTCCAGAGAGTAAACAAAAGGAGCAAACACTGTCATAAATTGTGCGCTCGCTGAGTATATTTTAGGAAAATCGCTCAACATTGCTCTGCAAGACCTCAGTCCATATTCGCGGACAGGAAATTCCCAAATTATGAGGGCGTCATTGATTGAGCGTTCCGCAATAGGCACCAGCGAGCTGTCACATTATTTGATGATATAGATCTACTCTCGTAGCTTCTGACCATAATACTAACCATCAAACTCCACTATAAATTAAGAAAATACCTCAGTCCCTTCGTTAATTCCACCAACGAATCTGTAGATGCTGGTCCAAGGCAGCTAAACCAACATGGTTGAGGTGTGCAATGGCTATATGGCTCATGGAACAAGGTGCCTAAACAAATTACTATGTCACTTCCGCTGCTCAGACCTTCCAACTAAATGGACCGGGCTGGCGTGCGCAACTAACGGATGCATATTTGCCGCAACCGGAAAAAGTGAATGGTCCGGCTAAAATGGGATGAAAAGTTGGATTTCATTGTGCTCTTTGATGATCGCGTATGTCCCACCAAGAACGTTTACGGCCACCTCGGTGCTTTGTGTTCATCAAATCTATGGCACCCTAGAAAGTCTTACAGCCTCTTTCAAAAAAGTTTCTAGTGTAAGCTGCGGCGCGAACAGTCGCTCGGCCACCTCAATAGAAAAGTAGGAATAGAAGATGTTTTCGAAAACCTACATGAAGGGATGTATTAAGTATATAGGAGAGGGGCTTGTTCCATAACATGGCGAGGGAAATGTTTCGGATTAGACAGAGGGTTTGTTCCATAATATGGCGAGGGAAATGTTTCGGATTAGACAGTTTGATGGGTCGAAAATGGAAGCAAAAATCCAGAGTTGCGGACATTATAGGGAGGACTGGAAGGACCTCAGGGTTGCAGTTTATCCATATATCGCCAATAGGTCGATGTGGCTGATCAGATACCGATTCTGAGGCCGATTTTATAATTTGAATTCCTTGGGTGCAAAATTATTCTGCGGCTCTCTTTACACGAAACTTTTTATGAGTCATAATTTGTCGCCTATGTCTAAAGCGTATGAGGCTCAATAAATAGGAAGCTTGAAGTATGTGTAGGTCTAGAGCCTTCGACTCTCTATGTGTCCCGGCGGAACAGGTTGCCTGGATTTCGTTGTTTTCTTCGTTCTCATGAGGCTCAAAAACGAGCCGGTGTGGATATAGGTTGTCTTAATGTATGCACTCGTGCAATAACTTTGAGTCCAGAGGTCAGTGGTTCATATCGTTCTTCCACTGATTTAGTGGTTCCAACTAGATTTCAGCAACCTGTGTCCAATATTCAACTGTGAATTCAGGACCTGTATAAAGAGGACTATTGACTTAGACAGCTTTGCGCAGAGAATCATACTTTTGGTTGCTGAGACTTACGCAAATGTTTTTGGTACGAAACGATGAGAATCAACCATACGATGAGGGAAGTTGCTGCGATTCGTATGTCGGCTGTCTAGTAGGCTTATGTGGTTGCACCCGATGAGCAGATGTTTCGTTAGAACGAGGACTATAAAATTGGGCTAGGATAAACGATCCATTAGACACCAGCGGTCAGCGGAACAATTCGGCTTAAGCCTCCATCCAGACTATGGACATTCATTCTAGATCACGGACGGTAAGGCGTTATTTACGAAAGTTGAGTATCGGCGAGATGGCGTTTGCCGCTAAACGGCTAAAAATTTAGTGTGTTTTTGGGTTTTCAACAGCTTCGGACTGTCCGCTACTAGCTGAAATGTTTTTTACCTAATCAAAAGGTTATGACATTTGCTTGTAAGCGAGTAAGCTCCGGTAAGTTAAAATCCGACAATCACCATTGGCGGCAAGGGGAATGACCTGGGAAACCATCCATGAATAGGACTACTTGCCACCCAGGAAAAGCGGCCCCAGAATGCCGAGTAAACGCAAAGAAACCACATAGGCCAGAAGAATGGGAACGTACACTTGTCAAGACGAAAAATTTGCCACAAAAACCATGGTCCAGTTGAGGGAGTTGTCTTATCTTGTTATTTCTAATGCAATGATGTTGCAGTCTCAAAAGCCGTTGCTTTAATCGCCACAAAACATAGGAAAATGCGTACGCAACCATTCACACCTCATGTTGGTAGCATAGCCATTATCTTCCAGGACCTTCCTTTTGGTTGCGGTGATATGATGTGTGCATCTCATATTCTTATATGCACATATGCGCGTGTTTTGCTGACATTAGGGACATGTGAAGCTCCGGAACAATGTAAATTGCTGCACTCTTGCCAAGCACTTGTGGATGATGAGCGCTTTCCTGACTGTATGTGGCCAACTCCTTTCTGGCTAGCCGTCATTTAGCAGGCATTTTGTTGCACAAAACTCAGTCGCTTTATTGTTGTGGCAAGATAGTGAGAGGTGACTCCCAAATGGTCCGCGTGTCTTCAGAGAAAAAACCGGTCGAAGTAACCGGATTTTTGCGCAGACTTTGTCATTAGAAAATGAGCTCAACTTATCAGCTTGCTCGGCTTACCGGACTTTTACATGGCGTCGTGGGTTGCTTGACACATTTAAAGTACAGCCAATCATGGCGAAAGGTAACATTTACGCTAATTCTACTTGCCGCGTGCACAAATACCACGTAGTCATCATTCATGTATTCGATTAAAAAAGGTAAAAATCGATCAGCTGTATCATTCTTTCGGTGCCCAGCTACCGGGCTACCAGCAGGAGGCACGAGAGCTTGGACACTGGCAGGTTGTTCAAGCCTAGACGGTGAAAGTCGAGAGGTGGAGGTCAGGTTCAAACCACGGACATTTTGGTCAATAAATTCGCGCTCTAACAACTGAGCCATCCCTAGTAGCACATTTCAAAGGCTTTGAAGGATAAAATAAGTGCAGCCATCAGTTTACCATGTCCCCGCCG
This sequence comes from Clonorchis sinensis, assembly GCA_003604175.2. Taxonomy (NCBI): domain Eukaryota; kingdom Metazoa; phylum Platyhelminthes; class Trematoda; order Opisthorchiida; family Opisthorchiidae; genus Clonorchis; species Clonorchis sinensis. Next base: position 15,842,204 of record CM030374.1, read on the forward strand.
TGTGTTTGCTGGGTCAACGGTAAAAAACCTGTTGGCCAAGCCTTGTTCAAACAGGACGTAAGTAAGAATTAAGTCCCCTCGGAGGCGACGATACTCCAGGGGAAGGAGGTCGAGCACCACGAGACGCGTTTTATAGCTCACCATTTAAGGCCGGCAACCATTTTCGTACCAGCTCACTGGACACGCTCAATGAGGGTTACGTCTTTAATAATAATAATAATAATAATATTAATAATAATAATAATAGTGTTTCTGACATAGGCCCCATAGAGTATTTAAGTCCGTGCAAGTAATACGGAGAAGGTACGCCGAATCATCCGTAGAACAGCGAATACCTTCTGAGCCGATTTCTCAAGGTGCAGTGAGAAGGACAGGTTTGGAGAGAGCCAGATACCCAAATCCTTTTTGGCATCTATCCTCGTGATGTCTTCTGGTCCTTCTCACCATGCATGACAAAGTAGTTCGCTGAGTCTCCTTCAAATAACATATGGACGTACTTTTCGTCATTCAGAGGAAGGTGCCAGTCCAACGACCACTGCTTTGTGGCGCCTACATCAATTTGGAGGGCACAGGCATTGGAACTCTACGATTTCACGAACTCTACACATTAAGGGAAATCGGTTCTGCTTTTTTCCCTCAGCACGAAACAGTGCTCCTGTGGGTGCGTTTGAATATGTGGTTTGATGCGATGCAATGCGGAGCAGCTTAATTTCTCCAAATACACCGTTATACGTGGTTGAAGGTGAGGTCGTTGAAGTGGATGATTCCACAATCGACTCGATTGTTTTTGCCGGTAAAACACAAAACTTTGTCAGTTTAGACGCCATGGAAATTGTAAACCAAGCTTATTTGAGCTGAAGGAAGCATAGTTTACCCGATGAAAACATACCTAACACCATCTTATGTTTCGTGGTCTCACCTACTACCGACACTCTTCATAGCTGTTCATACTCAAGACAAGATGTTGGACATTGAAGGGCCTGGTAACACAGCGTTCGTTTTCAATTGTGTGATGGTCAATGAACATCCACGACAGTTGAAGAAGACGTGTGACGATGTTCAGGTTTTTGAAATCAGGTGCATATAAGATCCTCACTTTCCTGTCCAACCGTGTATTCGGTGGTTTTGTAATAATAGACGACTCCGAGGCGACGGCCTTTGGCCACGCTGATCGCGGGTGACTCGGATGTCCATACAAGCACGAAAGAAAGGCGACTGCAGCCAAGCAAGCCATATACAATTCGCCAAATCAGAAAACTGCTGGCTGGCTTCAAGGTGCAGTCCTCTGAGAAAACCAGCCTCATGGGAGCACCACCAAAAGAACTACCCGATGCTGCCACCCAGCGCTCGAAGCCTCAAAGAGACACCTTCCGACCAAACCGCGCCAAAATGCCCAAGAAGCAAAACAGACGCAAGATCGCCCCTTGAGCAACAGCAAACCTGGCCGTCCAAAAGACGTTAGTGAAAGGGCTACAAGTAGCAATGGTCGAAATTTTCGCCCACGGGGAAAAACTTCGACCACCAATGTAATAGGCCCGCGCAAACGGGCTCCCACAGGGCGAAAAACCTGCAAATGAAAAGCAACCCACGAAACCACCAATCGAGGGAGCAGACGAGTATGCCTCAGAGGTCCCTTCGGAGCCCTTGACTCAAACCCGACGTACAGCTATTAAGCCTGCTAACCTCCCTGGTTACACAACTCTCGGCCCTTCACCTTCGGAGGCAGCAGAGACAGTGTTGAAATGCTTGTCCATAAACTGTCTTAGCCTCTTCAACAAACTTAAACAGTCAGTTTGTCTTGAACAGCCGTCCATTATCGCACTTACAGAGACCTGGCTCACACCAGATGTCTCTGACGCGGGGATCTCAATAGACGTCCACTCTATTTTTCGAGCTGACTCAAAATGAGGGAGGGCTGGGGTTGCTTTGTACTTACATACGGCCCTGCCAATCCCGATTTTCCTCTTTGATACCACTCCTGCACCTTTTGCGATGCACTGTGGCTTCAAGTCCCGCTGCGTGGGTCCGATTCTCTCCTTCTCGGTGTGGTCTACCGTAGCTCCTCGAGTCCTCCGGAAGATAACCACTTCCTCATACGAACACTTAGGCAAATCTCCTCCAGCTACCACTTCACTTATCTCCTGCTGGTAGGTGACTTCAACTCCAAAGGCCCCTGGACGGAGCTCCAGTGCGTCGGATCAAGTGGACCTTTGCAGCGGCGTTGACCGAAGTCGTTCAACAGAGCGCTTGGACTCAACATGTCGTTGCACCCACCAGATACCGCGCGGGCCAACGACCGTCCCTCCTGGATTTGGTCATCTCCAACGAAAGACATTTCGTTGATCAGGTGACAATTAACGCTCCACTGGGACATAGCGACCACTGTGTGCTGACCTTTGATTTCATCTGCTATTGGGCCAGAAATCCCGAACCCCAAACGTGGATTCGAAACCTCTGCCGTGCAGACTTTCCGGGAATGCGCATCTTTCTTGACCAAGTTAAACTGGGACCAGCCTCAGTGGAAGACGTATATAGGACTATGGTCCAGAAAGTTCACGAGGCTGACGCGATGTTCGTCCAAAAACAGCACGCAGTCGGATGAGCCGTAAACTACCCAAAAGGATCCGGCGTCTTCTGGAAAACAGGTCACAACTATTTTTCAAAAAGTTGACTACAGGTGACAGAAGATGAGCTGGCATTTCGTAAAATGCGGAACCGCTGTAAATTGGAAATCCGCCGATGGAACACACGAAAACAAGCCACCATTCTGGACCTCGCCCGGAAGAACAGAAATGTGCTGTTCAAATACATGAGACGTCGCCGAAGAAACAAGCCATCCGCGTTCTCCTTGAGGGACAGGAACGGGAAACCCACGAGTGACCCAATAGTGGTATCTGAGATCTACAGAGATCACTATGCAGGTCTGTATTCAGTCCCAGCGTCCTCGTCACATCCAACCTTGTCAAGGCGTACCTACGAACAGCCTCTAACCGACTTGGTGTTCACGGTGGAGGACATTCGTCAACTCCTGCACAAGATAAACCCATTCTGCGCGTTGGGGCCCGACGAAGTCCACCCAAGGATCCTGAAGGAAACATCGTATACTCTGGCAACTCATTTCCACCTGCTGTTTCGTCAGTCGCCTGACGAAGGCCACCTTCCCTCTGTTTGGAAGGAAGCGATTGTCACGCCAATCTACAAAACTGGTGACCGACTATCGCCTGGCACGGAATTGTTTATTAGAGAAACACCAACTTAACAGTTACAGACTATTAGACAGGGAAGAAACACTCTCATATGCGTCTTGTTTACAAAACTGAATATACATATCCCTGAAAGCGTCTTTCTGAACTTTTCTGGATATTCATTGACTGTTACTCAAATGCAAGCAAATGCTACAAAGCAACACCACACATTTCGTGATAGATCTCACTTTCCAAGAGTCGCGAAGCGGATTTGCAAGAAAACATACTGCTCGCATGCTTTATCAGAGTATCGGCCGTTACACCAAGTCTTATCCCCATACTTGGGTGGGGCATTCCAGCTAAGGCTTCATCGGGTTGTTACAGTTTGAACTTGATGATACGGAGAAATGGAGAAGGCGGAGTCAAGGAAACATACTTGTCACGTGATACGCAGTTGTATTCATTAGTAATCTATTAACTTGGAGAAGGAAACAAAAGCTTTTATTAATTCAGTGAGAAGGTTGTTTTATTTGACCTAAAACTCGTTGCTATCCGCGAGTTTCCATGGGCAGTTTAGTATTTGGCTGGGGTTAGGACCAACTCAATGGTGACCATTGAATTGGAATAGATGTGGGTAGTCTTCTCCAAAACCCGCTGTACCTAAAGGAGTCTTTGTTATTCTCAGCGGGGTTTTATTGCAATTCTTCCTGAAATTTGTTCGGTAGTTGCTGTGAAGGTCAAGTATCCGCCCTGTATTTGTGTCCTTTCGGCAAACTTGAGTTTAAAGTTGGAAGCAGATTGTTCCCTTCACTTTGTCTTGTAAATTCAACACCTTTAAAGTCAGTACTGAGCAGGTAAGGGCGTTCTTTATATCTGTTTTCTTCACACCAAAACGTAAGTCATCCACCCGGCTGATCCGGAGTATCGGAATGATGTTCGAAAAAAGGATAAGCTCCAACTTCAGCAGTATGAATTATCTTATCGAAGTTATTTTTGATCGTTGGTAATTTTACCCAGAAACTTTGACGAATGTGGCAATGCTAAGTTTCGGGAATGTGCACGTTCTTTCGGGCTAACATGTCTAATTTGTGTTCGGATGGTCATGAAGGAATTTCCTTGGTGAGTCCCCGGCAGACTTGTGTTTTTAACACACAAATAGGGTGGCAACATCAAGAAGGGAATAGTTTCACTATTGTGGAAATCCTCCGTATACTGTACCATGTCCAAAAACTGTTCAGTGTTGTGTCATGTAACACCGGGTCGCTGCTTATTCCTTATCCCTTATAATCATCCCTTGTCACCATGTAATTTGGTTCGTGCTTTTCAACGTTAACCAAAGTAGATGGCTTTTGTGCACATCGGTGCCAGGCCGTGGAATTGTTGCCATCGTGCGCTTCAATTTTTTATTGATTACTGCTCGCCTTGCGTGCATTATTTTGAGGGCTGGAATGAGTCAGTTGAGCGACTTTGAGGACTGGCCATTTATGCCAGCGTCTTAATATAATTCGCTTTGTCCAAACTTGAAGTGACTTAGCTTTTATTCTCCAGCATAATAGTGATTGATCCGTATCGCTGCAATGTTTTGAGTGCCCTGTGCTCTTGATTAAGTGCTGTTTGAAAAATCCATCTCATGTGCCTGCCCCCAAGGAGGCTTGTCAGATATGTTGTTGGATCTACCCAAACAACTTATTCTCTTTTGCACCATGCTGTGAAACAGAATGCCACCAGTTGCTGCCCCAAATTAAACCTGCCTGTCTGCTTCCAGCAAACTTCCTCCTTAGCACCCAGATTTACTTGTCCTGCATGTTTTTAATCCTATTGCAATACCATAATCCTGGACCATCACGCAGTCACTGACAACATACGACAAAATTGAGCTTGCTTAGGCGCATCGTGGACCCATTTAGGCAATTCCGCATGTGCTCAGCTAGTGAACACGTGCAGTTTTGTTTACCCTCCCAATAGGGAATAAGCTACCGTGGTTTAATTCCCACAAGCCCAGCCAACTTCGTTTCCAGTCCCATGAAAATGCTTCAAGCCGCGAAATGTGGTCATCACTCACCAAATTCCACTCAATTATCTCTGTTGCTTATTTTTAAGCCGGTCACATATACCCTGGACATCCAACCGCTCAGGTGCAGCAAAAAATTAAACAAGAGTGGCTCAGTTTGCTAATAACCGCTCGGGTTTAAACACGACTTTTACTATTTACTGCTTTCGTGGGCGTTCCGTTTACCTCAACGCATACCACCATTCACGTCATACACACAACCCCCAGTAATCGACAGGAGTATTGGCTACGCGAAAGTTCAATAATTTTTAAAATACTGATTATCAGGAAAACCTGAGTATTGAAAACTCACGCTTCAAGGGGTAAGCAAACTACTCAAATAATGGATATAACCAAATTTATTTTCTCAGTGGTCTGGAAATGACCAGCAAAAGCAGAAAAACCAGGAGCATTTTCAAATGCCTTCTGTCCTTACGATGGCTATTTTCTGTCTAAAGAGCCTCAAAAACCGTTGGCAATAATCCCCGCGGACCAATGAAAGTCACACTGGACGATTATGTGGGTTTGGTTCATATTTTTTGCCATCCTCGAAACGGTAACCCCAAGAACCCGCCCTCAGGTAGAACCTCCGTGGGAGGTTAGGATAGTTGAACGTGTTGCAGCTGCCAAATAAAACACTTTAAAACAAAATAGAGCTTGCAGTCAAATCAGTGACAATATCCAACAGACCTTACTACTGACAAAGACGGCTTTCTATTACAACGCCTAAAACTGCCCGGCTGCAGCTGCAAAACAGACTGCTGCGAGCTTATCTCGACAACGTCCCAGCCCAAAGCTTGTTCAAAGTATCTGCGGCAACCAAGAAAATGCGCCAACGCATACTATTAAATTGGTAACTTATGGCAAAATCCTGGGCAAAATGCAGCTTCTTGTGAACAAGTCAATGAGCAAACCAAGACGGATCCACAAATTGGCGCCGTTTACCTTCCAACAGGGTTGTGCACCCAGAAGTCGAACGAATTTGGACGTCGTTTTTCGCGAGAAATTTCAACCTATTACCGGACAAAATGACTTGAATTTCGTTGTTATAAAGTGGTCTTCTTGGACGCGATCCAATATCTGTTTTCAACGCAACATAGGTAGGCTGAATAATCTGGTTGCAGCCAACGTTGATGCACTTATATCTGAATGGAGGAGAAAATTTGAAAAAAACGTAGTTCACAAATCACTCTCATTTGTCGAAAGAATGAACCATATCCGGCTAAATCTCTTGTGTGCCATGCTTAGTTTAACTCAGTATAATACGAAAAGCTGCTCATGTTTCGCTTGGTACAACGTGACAAGCTCCACAAAGAAAAAACCCCCCAAAGTTGTTGAAGAGCTTTTAGTAACCTCATGATTGGTACTTCCCTTCCAGACAATGTACTTCGATATCCCAAAGTGTGTGGTAGGTAACACGAGGTGGACTTTTTCAGCAACTCCAGTTAAAACAAAGCATCATAAACGAGAGATATGGCTGGATTCATATGGCTCTCTTGTCGAAGTTGGGTTGACGTGCAACTGAACATGATTTGTGCGTCCATTGGTTGTCGGATTTTATTCGGCTGCTTCCCTCAACCATTGCCGGATTTTACGCTGCTCGTTATAAACAGCTTCCGTTTTCCGTAGTTATATAAACGCTTTTCTGCACCGCCTTCAAAAAGAACTAAATATTGCCTCCTAGATACCACTGCCCTGCGCTGACGCTTAACTATCTACTGTCGGATAATTCGATTATTTCCTGGCGGACTTCGGGCAGGAACCGACAGGTACACACCAGATGACCCTCTCCGAGTCAAGGATTTTTCGCTCACTAAAGATGATCATTCTTTCAGCGAAAAGTTGTTATCCTTGGAATATCCTTAGGCCATCCTAAGGACCTAAGAGTATTTGCTGGTGACTTACTGAATTATTACTTCTCCGCTTACATCTGTCGTGACCCCAGCCAAATACTAAACTGCCCATGGGAACTCGCAGATAGCAACGAGTTTTAGGTCAAATAAAACAACCTTCCCACTGACTTAATAAAAGCTTTTGTTTCCTTCTCAAAGTTAATAGTTTACCACTGTTTACAACTGCGTATCACGTGATAAGTATGTTTCCTTGACTCCGCCTTCTCCATTTCTCCGTATCACCAAGTTCAAACTGTAACAACCCGATGAAGCCTTAGCTGGAATGCCCCACCCAAGTATGGGGATAAGACTTGGTGTAACGGCCGATACTCTGATAAAGCATGCGAGCAGTATGTTTTCTTGCAAATCCGCTTCGCGACTCTTGGAAAGTGAGATCTATTAC